>OU342740.1:324051573-324278144 GCA_910589775.1 Avena eriantha | reverse complement strand
AAACCACACATGGATCCACCTAGAGTCATTGCATGTTAGTTCTTTTCACAAACCACACATGGATCCACCAAGTGTGATTGCATGTGTGTTCTTCTCATGAACAAAACATGGATCCACCAATGTCATTGCATGTCTGTTCTTTTCATGAACCACACTCAGTGTCATTGCATGTGTGTTCCTCTAAACAAACCACGTAAGGATCCACCAGTGTTGTTGCATGTCTGTTCTTTTCATCAACCACACATGGATCCACCAGTGTCTTTGCATGTCTGTTCTTTTCACAAACCACATAAGGATCCACCAGTGTCATTGCAAGTCTGTTCTTTTCATGAACCACATAAGGATCCACCAGTGTCATTGGATGTCTATTCTTCTCATGAACCACACATGGAACCACCAGTGTCATTGCATGTCTGTTCTTTTCATGAACCACACCCAGTGTCATTGCATGTCTGTTCCTCTAAACAAACTACATAAGTATCCACCATTCTCATTGCATGTCTGTTCTTTTCATGAACCACACATGGATCCACTAGTGTCATTGCATGTGTGTTCTTTTCATGAACCACAGCTAAAGTCATTGCATGTTAGTTCTTTTCAGAAACTACAAATGGATCCACCCAGTGTGATTGCATGTCTATTATTCTCATGAACCACACATGGATCCACCAGTGTCATTGCATGTGTGTTCTTTTCATGAACGACAACTAGAGTCATTGCATGTCTGTTCTTTCCACAAACCACACATGGATCCACCTAGTGTGATTGCTTGTCTGTTCTTTTCACAAACCACACATGGATCCACCAGTGTCATGGCATGTGTGTTCTTCTCATGAACCATAGCCAGTGTCATTGCATGTCTGTTCTTCTCACAAACCACATAAGGATCCACTAGTGTCATTGCATGTATGTTCTTCTAAATAAACCACATAAGGATCCCCATCATTGCATGTGTGTTCCTTTCATGAACCATAGCTAGAGTCATTGCATGTGTGTTCTTCTAAACAGACCACATAAGGATCCACCAGTGTCATTGCATGTCTGTTCTTTTCATGAACCACACCCACTGGCATTGCATGTCTGTTCCTCTAAACAAACTACACATGGATCCACCTAGAGTCATTGCATGTCAGTTCTTTTTACAAACCACACATGGATCCACCAGTGTCATTGCATGTCTGCTCTTCTCATGAACCACACATGGATCCACCAGTGTCATTGCATGTTTGTTCTTTTCATGAACCACACCCAGTGTCATTGCATGTGTGTTCCTCTAAACAAACCACATAAGGATCCACCAGTGTCATTGCAGGTCTGTTCTTTTCATGAACCACACATGGATCCACCAGTGTCATTGCATGTTTGTTCTTTTCACAAACCACATAAGGATCCACCAGTGTCATTCCAAGTCTGTTCTTTTCATGAACCACATAAGGATCCACTAGTGTCATTGGATGTGTGTTCTTCCCATGAACCACACATGGATCCACAGTGTCATTGCATGACTGTTCTTTTCATGGACCACACCCAGTGTCATTGCATGTCTGTTCCTCTAAACAAACCACATAAGGATCGACCAGTGTCATTCCATGTCTGTTCTTTTCATGAACCACACATGGATCCACCAGTGTCATTGCATGTGTGTTCTTTTCATGAACCACAGCTAGAGTCATTGCATGTGTGTTCCTCTAAACAAACCACATAAGGATCCACCAGTGTCATTGCAGGTCTGTTCTTTTCATGAACCACACATGGATCCACCAGTGTCATTGCATGTTTGTTCTTTTCACAAACCACATAAGGATCCACCAGTGTCATTCCAAGTCTGTTCTTTTCATGAACCACATAAGGATCCACTAGTGTCATTGGATGTGTGTTCTTCCCATGAACCACACATGGATCCACAGTGTCATTGCATGACTGTTCTTTTCATGGACCACACCCAGTGTCATTGCATGTCTGTTCCTCTAAACAAACCACATAAGGATCGACCAGTGTCATTCCATGTCTGTTCTTTTCATGAACCACACATGGATCCACCAGTGTCATTGCATGTGTGTTCTTTTCATGAACCACAGCTAGAGTCATTGCATGTGTGTTCTTCTAAACAAATCACACATGGATCCACCCAGTGTCATTGCATGTCTGTTCTTCTCATGAACCACATATGGATCCACCAGTGTCATTGGATGTGTGTTCTTTTCATTGACTTCATATGGATCCTAATTAACCTTAGGAGAGCCCTAACCTTAGCCCCCCAATGGGTGGCCGTTACACCGAGTCTTCTTGAAGGAAGGCCCTAACACAGTTGTTCTACTTGCCGATTGTTACATACCATAGCCAGTGTTATTGTATGTTTGTTCTTTTTACAAACAACACATGGGTCTACCAGTGTCATTGAATGTATGTTCTTCTCATGAACCACAGCCAGTGTCATTGCATGTCTATTCTTCTCACAAACCACATAAGGATCCACCTGTGTCATTGCACGTCTGTTCTTCTAAACAAACCACATAAGTATCCCCAGTGTCATTGCATGTGTGTTCCTTTCATGAACCACATCTAGAGTCATTGCATGGGTGTTCTTCTAATCAGACCACATAAGGATCCACCAGTGTCATTGCATGTCTGTTCTTTTCATGAACCACACCTAGTGTCATTGCATGTCTGTTCCTCTAAACAAACCACACATGGATCCACCTACAGTCATTGCATGTCAGTTCTTTTCACAAACCACACATGGATCCACCAGTGTCATTGCATGTGTGTTCTTATCATGAACCATAGCCAGTGTCATTGCATGTTTGTTCTTCTCACAAACCACATAAGGATCCACCAGTGTCATT
Organism: Avena eriantha; assembly: GCA_910589775.1. Taxonomy (NCBI): domain Eukaryota; kingdom Viridiplantae; phylum Streptophyta; class Magnoliopsida; order Poales; family Poaceae; genus Avena; species Avena eriantha. Next base: position 324,275,298 of record OU342740.1, on the reverse strand, counting down.
GCATGTATGTTCTTCTAAACAAACCATACATGGATCTACTAGTGTCATTGAATGTGTGTTCTTCTCATGAACCACAGCCAGTGTCATTGCATGTCTGTTCTTCTCACAAACCACATAAGGATCCATTAGTGTCATTGCATGTCTGTTCTTCTAAACAAACCACATAAGGATCCCCTAGTGTCATTGCATGTGTGTTCCTTTCATGAACCACAGCTAGAGTCATTGCATGGGTGTTCTTCTAATCCGACCACATAAGGATCCACTAGTGTCATTGCATGTCTGTTCTTTTCATGAACCACACCTAGTGTCATTGCATGTCTGTTCCTCTAAACAAACTACACATGGATCCACCTAGAGTCATTGCATGTCAGTTCTTTTCACAAACCACACATGGATCCACCAGTGTCATTGCATGTCTGCTCTTCTCATGAACCACACATGGATCCACTAGTGTCATTGCATGTCTGTTCTTTTCATGAACCACACCCAGTGTCATTGCATGTGTGTTCCTCTAAACAAACCACATAAGGATCCACCAGTGTCATTGCAGGTCTGTTCTTTTCATGAACCACACATGGATCACCAGTGTCATTGCATGTTTGTTCTTTTCACAAACCACATAAGGATCCACCAGTGTCATTGCAAGTCTGTTCTTTTCATGAACCACATAAGGATCCACCAGTGTCATTGGATATGTGTTCTTCTGATGAACCACACATGGATCCACCAGTGTCATTGCATGTCTGTTCTTTTCATGGACCACACCTAGTGTCATTGCATGTCTATTCCTCTAAACAAACCACATAAGGATCGACCAGTGTCATTGCATGTCTGTTCTTTTCGTGAACCACACATGGATCCACGAGTGTCATTGCATGTGTGTTCTTTTCATGAACCACAACTACAGTCATTGCATGTGTGTTCTTCTAAACAAACCACACATGGATCCACCCAGTGTGATTGCATGTTTGTTCTTCTCGTGAACCACATATGGATCCACCAGTGTCATTGCATGTGTGTTCTTTTCATGAACTACATATGGATCCTAATAAACCTTAGGAGAGCCCTAACCTTAGCCCCCTAATGGGCGGCCGTTAGACCGAGTCTTCTTGAAGGCACGCCCTAACACAGTTGTTCAGCTTGACGATTGTTACATACCGTTTGATCGGGGCGCGTGGACGATTGGGATGGTCTTCTTGAGAGCGATCCGCGAGTAGGCTATTCTGCGGCATGATTGGCCACGCTTGCTCTAGACAAAATAGCAACACCAGGCGCTCCCCTATTGCGAGTGTCACTAATCACGAGTTCAGTGGGCCATATCCCAGTGTCACGTCCCCATTACTTCTCTTCCTCCCCGTACTTCTCTTCCTTCCCCTCGAAGCCAGTTTCCCCACTTCACTCCCATCCTGCCGTAGCCGCAAGCCGATGATGCCTCCATCCCAATCCCCTCTCCGGCAGCCACCCCCCTCCCCTCTCGCCATGGGTTCAAGGGGAGACGGCGAGGAAATGCGTCGTGACGACAGGGACGGTGATTTCGATGTGAGTCGTCTCATCTCTATCTCTATAATCTGTGGCCAGCTATCTATTTCTTGAGCTAGATCTAATATGTTTACTCATGCGCGTATGATGTGTTAGGCCAACCAGACAATGTATGACTCCGACTATCATGGTTTATCGGATGAAGACAGTCCTCTGCTATGTAAACATGGATATGTGCCCGCTAATATTTTAGCGTTCGAAGGCCGAAACGCAGGCAGGAGGTTTCTACGGTGTCAAGGACATCGTGCAATGATGCAAGGCGGACATTGCGGTGTTGTCAAATGGGTAGATCCAGAGTGTCCCAAATCGATGCAGAAAACGCTGGACAAACTATGGGATATGACTGTTGAGTTGAAAGAATCCGTAGTTAGCTCACTTCTTGACAGTGTTGAGATGAAGCTATGGGACCCAGTTGACATGACCAAGCTTATCCGAGATCTCAGGAGGGTGCAAGACAAGGTTAGCAAAGTCAAGAAGGAGAGGGACGTGGCGTTGGCCCTGAAGGCTAAAGCAGAGCAAGAACTGACTCAAGCAAGGAATGATCTTCACCAGGCCAAAGTCCTGCAGTTCATAACTATGAGTATTGACAAGTGCATGAGGAAAAATGTAGAGAAACAATTGAAGCTATGCAAGGAAGATGATAAAAGGAAGGAGCAGACGATTCGATCCTTGCTCTCGCAGGAAGAGGCGCATCGGGCTAAGATTAGGAAGATCAAGGAGATGTGTGATAACTAGTTCTATTTATTTAGCTTAAGCTCCGTGCCTAAGTTGTAATAGTTGTACTTGTTGACCTAGCGGTCTGAACTATTGGCCCCGGAGTCCTAGGAGGAAAAAAAATTGGTCGCCCATTAATCTGTCTTAACCCTGCATTACTTCCTTTTGTCTGACCAATGCCCCTTGGATATTCCGCCCGTTGCTTCGTCGTCCTCGTGTACAAATAGGAGACGCCACAGCGCCGCCATGGCCCGTTGCTTCGTCGTCCACCCCTCGCTCCCTCTCCAATCTCCACCGCGCCGCCATGGAGATGCCTGCGCTGAACTTCTACGAGGCGGTGATGTTCGCGCACTTCGACATCCTCGCGCCGCCGGCCGCGACGGTGCCCCACAGATAGCGCATCAGCTATGCGGGGGGTGACGGTGGCTCCGCTCCTTGGCCGAGCCGAGACGGAGAGCGAAACCATGGCGCGCCGCCACCAGATGCCCGCGTGGAAGAGGGCGCAGCCCCGGTACGTGGCGGCCAGCCCGTACTGGCCGGCGTTGTTCAAGAAGGAGCGGAAGGCCAAGATTGGCAACCGCATCGTTGACGGGCGCGTGGTGCACCGGGATCTCCGCAACCGAGAAGGACGGGAGAGGTTCTGGTCCGTCTCTGGATGGACCAAGTACACCGTCATCATCGCCGCTTGCCGTGAAGAGGTGCTCTGTCTCGCGAACAATGCGTAAATCGTGGAGGTTCTATCCGACAACGACGAAGAAGCCGGCGGCTCGGAGGATAGTGGCAGCGGAAGTGAAATTGTTGACTAGTGGTTGAATTAATGTAGTATGTGAAATCGCACCTTTGTTTAGAAGAATTTGTGGTTGAATTAATGAAATGCCTCGATTTAGATCTCTATCTCGATTAATTTGTGAAAGAATTTGTGATTTAGATCAATGTCTGCCTCGATTTAGATCTCTGTCCCGGATTGGGAACGTGACCGTGGACCAAAGACCCCTTTTCTACTAGTGTATTCTGACATTGGTGGTTTGTTTAAACATAATCTACGTGGATTGTGCCGCATGCAAATGGCACAACCATAATTTATAAAGTGGAAGCATGTACACCGGGTTACTGGAGATCCGGGAGCTTCGCCAGATGCAGGGGATGCAGGAGCAGAGAGGCGGTGAGATAGACGGGCTCAAGATTATGCCAGAAAGTGGTACCAGTTTCCTCCTCATCTGGGCATTATCGGTTGCCATTGCTGTTTATGTTGCCACGTCGCTGTGCAGCATCTGAAATAAGTTGCTGCTTCATGGAGTGTGGCAGCTTAAATAATTTATTTTTGTGCCACTTACATTTAGTCGTATTTGGAGACCTCCTGCCCCTCAGCAATCGTGGAACCGGTGCTGCGTGTTTTCAGATAGCAGTGGCACAATCACAATTTCGGATTCAACTACTGACTCGGGCGTTTCCAAACCCTAAGTCGCGGTACATTTTAGTCAGAGAACGCGGGTAGATTGTTTCGCCCAGCAACGTGCCACACACAGAGCTCCAGAATTTAACAGAATTACATATATAGGTTCAAGTTCAACACATTACTATGCATCCTCATTGCCAGCAGCCTTCTTCCGCAGCCTGGGTGCCAAACCTTCACGTCCACTAGCTTCTTGATTTCCTGCCTTCTTCCTCTTCCTCGGTGCCAATTTTCTTAGCTTCACGTACTCTGCATCGTGGGGACAATGGGCACCAGAATCGTGTCCAGCATCATCTTTCCACTCGTTTTTAATTTCTTCGGGTAGCAAAATGACATCTTTCCACTCATTTTTAATTTCTTCGGGCAGCAAAATGACTGACCTGGCAGTCATGTTTCTAACCTTGCGGCGCTTCCTGTCAAAGAAACAAGACTGTTGCATAACTGCCCAATATCTACAGAGTAAATAAAACAAAAATTACAATTCATCACAAACATGTGAACCCCAAGATACCTTTGCTTACCAGGAGCTAATTGGGTTCGAGCAATCACCTTGTCCAAGAATAGAAGGGCGACTCCCAGTTGCAGTAGCTTCCACATCTAGTACATCATAATTCAGCTCAAACATGCAAGCCCAAGCATACTCATGTCTAAGCACTTCTATTCTTGTAGACAGTTGTTGGGCCTCCAAGTGCAGAGGTTTGTAGAACAGCAGCAAGTTTTCCCTTAAGTGGATTACCCAAGGTATATCGAACTCAGGGAGGAAGTGGTCAAAGGTATTCCCTCTCAAGCAACCCTGTAATCAAGATACAAGAAGTCTCTTATGTCCCCAACACACCCAATACACTTGTCAGGTGTATAGGTGCACTAGTTTGGCGAAGAGATAGTGAAATACAAGTGGTATGGATAATTATAAGTGGTAACGGTGCCAGAAAATAGCTTGTTGGCGTGTGGTTGACGTGGGAAAAGACTAAAGGCAAACTGAAATAAAGATGGAAGCAAGCAAACATGTAATAGATCTAATTGCAAACGGTGTTTCAATGCTTAGAAACAAGGCCTAGGGATCATACTTTCGCTAGTGAACACTCTCATATAAATATCTTCTCTTTATGATACTACTCTGAACCACTCTCCGGTTGGACACTCTAATCCATGGTAGGGCTATAACAACACTCCTCAAAGTTCGCTTTCCCCATTTAGATAACCCCACACTGTCACCTTGAGCACTAGATGGTTCAAACAAACACCACAATCTCATAAATACATCCAACTCCAAATATAACTCATAACAAGTATTTGTAATCTCTAGCCTAAGTGCCACCATGGTGTGCACATTGTCAACTTCACACACATGGGGAGAGCAGAGATCTATTAAAGCACTTAATTAGCAAGGTAGATCTACTTGATTACAAAGCTCATGATCACAATATGATCATGCATAGAGAGAGAGATGAACCCATAGCTACTGGTAGAACCCTTAGCCTCGAGAGAGAACTACTCCCTGCTCATCATGGGAATCAACAACGGTGATGGATATGGTGGTGGAGATAGATGGAGATGGCTCCGGGGGCACTTGCCCATCCCGGCAGGGTGCCGAAACAGAGACTTTCTATCCCTCGAATCTCCCCTTCGGTGGCGGCGGCGCTGCAAAACTTTTCGTGGCTGGAGGCTTGATGATTTAGGGTTTCTGTATCGGGAGGAATATATAGGCAAAGGGGAGAGGTCGGTGGCCAGCTAGGGGGCCCACACCATGCCCTGGCGCGGCCAGGGGGACCTGCGCCTAGGGGTGGTGTGGCCACCCTGTGGCCCCTCTCCCTCTCGTCTTCTGGCTCCGTGAGTCTTCCGGTAAAATATCGACTTTGGCTTTTGTCCCGTCCAATTCCGAGAATATTCATTTTATGACTTCCTAGAACCAAAAACAGCAGAAAATAGGCAGCTGGCACTGTGGCTCTTTGTTCATAGGTTAGTCCAAGAAATCATGTGAAAAGTACTCCAAAGTGTGGATAAAACATAAGAAAGTAGATAAAACCAAGCATGGAACATCAAAAATTATAGATACGTTAGCAATGTATCAACATCCCCAAGCTTAACTCCTGCTCGTCCTCGAGTAGGTAAGTGATAAAAAGAAAGAATAATTTTTGAGGTGACATGCACCATCATAAACTTACTGAGCAAACTAAGCATGAAATATAAATTTCTAACAATAAGACAAAGAAACTATGTTGCAACATGAAGGGGTACAAACAAAAGATTGATGAATAAGAATGCTTTGCAAGACGTTTGTTTGTTTCACATAAAGAAAACATAGCATAGTGGAATTCATCTTGTCCCTCATAGAATAGCAAACATAAATGCATAGGACACCTTCAAAGTTCATAAGAGTGACTAGATACAAATAGTTTAAAACAAGCAATATCAAAGTTATGCATCAATCAACAAGGCTTGGGACAATGCACATAGAACGAAGAATGGCCACTATGATCTCAAAGTAGGTGCATAAATATAGAAGATGGAGACTCAGTATAAAAGTAAAAAGAAAGGCCTTCATAGAAGGAAGGGGAGATTCAAGTTTCATAAAGAGCTTCCAAAAATTATGGTACTTGTTAGCTTTCAGCTCTCATTGCCCCTATCATAAGCATCTTTAAGTGATTAAGGTTAAAGTGACACAACTAAGATGATATGCTTGACAAGTTATAAGCTGAAATCTCATGCCCCTTACTTACGAAGACCGAACCTCATGCTACTCAACTTTAGTCACAAGTAAGCTCTTGTCATTGTAAGTACATATGTATCATAAAGAACCGCCAATGGGGTACCCCTTGCACATGATACAGGAGCTATCCCATAATCAAAGTGACAAGGCAAGAAGACAATGAGCATCTCAGCGATCTTTTTATTTGCTATTTGCATAGGTTTTTATTGAGGATGCTTCATAGAGTGCTCATTATGGTTATGCTGCAAGTTTCCACCATGGTTAGGCATGGCTTAGGCTAGCGGCCCAGGCGTTTCTCTAACACACATACAAAATCCATGATCTTACAAGTTCCACTTTTATTTCACACCGTCAGGATCCATAAGCAAAAGAACATGATATCAACGGGGTACAAAGTACAAGTGCAATGTTGAAAGGGTTCCCATGATACATGGTTCTGCTAACTTCAACTTATAAAGTGCAAGCATATACGCAACAAATATGGACACAATGGGTCAAGTTTATTAATAGCAAGAAAGTAAAGTGTGCCATCAAGTTCGTGAGAGCTTTAATCACTAATTTTCACATAACAAGTTTAATTCGGAAGGTAGATAAAACATGAATATACTTGGAATAGAAAATGCTAATAGGTAGGTATGGTGGACTCTTTGGAATAACTTGGTTTTAGGAGTTGGATGCATGAGTGAGACTCATACTTGATTACGGAGTCTAGCAAAAGACTGGGAGCGACCAACTAAGAGAGCAATAATGGCCATAATCATGCAGAGCGACAAAACATCATTAATTAAAGCATAAAGTGATATTACAAGTCGAAAACTAAAGGATCATAAGGGCTATGGTGACTTGGGATAGTCATAACATGGTGTGAGCATGCGCCAAGTCAACCCAAAGCATCAAAGGAGAATACCACAATACTATGCTTTAATATGCTAAAACAACGCATGATTCTTCAAAAGGCACATTAAGCAATCTCAATTGTTTATAACAAGTAATTCTAAAGCAAAGAATACTAAGCATAAAGCCAAATCAATATCAAGCATGGCATGACAAAGCATAGGCCACAGTCAAAACAAGCTCTCTTTACCACTTAAGCATGAACTTTTCTACTCTTTTCCAATCCAAACCAAACTATTTGAAAACCAATGCATGAAAGAGGGGGTCCAACCAATTTATTCAGCAAACTAAGCAAACCAACAAAACAAAAAACCAAAATGAAAACGAAAAAGAAGACGCTCCAAGAACAACACAACTGTGCATGAAACAATAAAAATGAAGCATTTGGAAGAAACCTAGGATTTTTATTGATGAAGAGGGGGATGCCTTGGGCATCCCCAAGCTTTGACGCTTGTACTTCTTGGATATTACTTGGTGTGACACGCGTGGGATCCCCAAGCTTGAGCTTTAGTCCATTCTTCATCTCATTACTCATTCCTTCCATACACCTGAAAGTTTTCCTTCATACAAAACTTCACACAATATTTATTAGCAACATTAGTGCACTCAAGATAATAAGTCTTTGGGTTCAGTTTCAACACTAATAAAACTTCCATTAAAACACAAGATATTGTAGCACTTACCTCAAAAAGGTCAATTCCCCAAAGAGAACTCAAAAAGGAACCAACAAGAAGCAAATGCAAATAATGGCAGAAATCTGTCAAAACAGACCAGCAGGTAAAAACCAATTTTTTAGAAGACCTTCTGTTGCTAAAATAAAAAAGTGTTGAACTAACGAAAGTTAGATAACAACCTGGGTCAGAAGCACAAAAATTCACGCATAAAAACGACGTACAGAGATTTTACACGAATTTTTACGGTGACGCACAGAAATCTGTTTCGGGACAGCAACTTTCCCAATCATTACTTCTCTCTCATTACAGGTTGCTCTTAGCACAAAAAACAAATAAAAAGGATAAGGAGAGGTTATTACAGAAGTAATAACTTCCAAGACTCATCTAAAACTTTTGGGTTATCTGCCAATAAGTACTTTTCTTTAACGCCTTTAAGTTAGGCTTGATAGTTTGAGAAGATGCTCACATAAGAAATATGAATTGAAGTAAAAGAGAGCATCAAGAAGCAAATTCAAAACACATTTAAGTCTAGCCCACTTCCTATGCATAGGAATCTTGTAAAGAAACAAGTCATGAAAGCACAAAGCAACAAGCATAGTAAAGCAAAACAAGTGCAACTTCAAGACTTTCAACATAAAGAGGGGAAACTTAATATTATTGAGATGCTTAAAACCATGTTTCTGTCTCTCATAATAACTTTCAGTAGCATTATGAATAAAATTAACAATATAACTATCACATAAAATATCCTTATCATGAGCCACATGCATATAATAATTATTACTCTCCACATAAGCATAGTCATTCTTATTAATTGTGGTGGGAGCAAATTCAACAAAATAGCTATCATTATTATTCTCATCACCATAATCATCAAATATAGGAGGCATATTGTAATCATAATTAATTTTCTCCGCAATAGTAGGTGGACTGTAAATATCATATTCATCATTGTAATCATCATATATTGGTGGTGTAGTATCATCATAAGCAATAGAATAATTATCTTCCAGAGTGTGTTCATTTGTAAACATATCATCATTGGAAGGATCATGGATAGCACTAATAGTACAAAAATTATTAATATCATCATTTTCAGAATTGGTACCAAAGAGATTTTCAATATCAAAAGAAGTGTGATTTTCCCTATCATGATCACTACTATAGGTAACAGGCATAGGAACATCATCGAGTTCAGACTCATCAAAAACTATAATAGGAGCAACATGCTTAGGGGAAATACTCGTTTCCTCTCTCCTTTTACTCCTCCTCTTCTTCTTTTTCTTCTTCTATATAGGAGGGAGAGGCTTGAAAGGAAGCTTCTCCATATACCCTGGTTCATTGTTAGAGACAAAATAAGAAACTTTGGAGGATTCCTCCTTTTAATTAATAAGACCAAAACACATATTAGTCCTATCATATTTTGGTAAAATTTCATCTTCTATAATATTTTGTATGTAAGTATTTGTGTGGAAATTATCAACGCAATAAAGATGACAACCATGCAGGACACTATTCATATCAAAAGCACCCATATCTACCAAAGAGGTTTTTCTTGATAACTCTTCACACCCCAAAAATAATGTAAGTTCATCATGCTGATTAGGAGTGATCATGTCATCACAATACAAACTTGTAGTACTCATTGGATTAGAAGGGCTATTATTATGGCCTGAGCATTGAAAATTGAAATGACCCCTTCAAATCAAAGTTCACAAATAAAAGGATAAAGGGCACAAACCTTTTTACCAAGATTATTTAAAGCCCTATACCACATTCTAGTTTTTTCATTCCTATGGGTGATACAATATTCTTCTTCAATTTGATTATTCTCACAAGGTCTATGTATTCCACAAAAATTAACATGCTTATAAAAAATAGTACTTGCAGAGGTTTGAGCACATTTATTGCTATCATTAACAACAATTTCCTTTTCCATGCAAGTGTCTTTAAAAGGCTCATGATACATGTCCCACTTTTCTTTAGGAGCATTAATATGAGAAGCAAAGGTTTCAAAACAATCAATAAGAATTTGAGGATCAAGACCATATTTAGCACTAAGCTCTTGAAAATTAGCAGTTTCAGCGAAAGACTTAATGCAATCATACAAACAGTTTATACCTGGTTTTTAGCTTTGTTGTTATCACAATCTTCGGTGTTGCTTCGAATTGTTTCAAGAAGATCCCACTTAGCTTTGACCTCCTTACTCGTGAAGGATCCCTCTAAACAAGTATATAGATAGTCCTTGTAATGTCCTGAAAGCCTTGCATAGAAATTATTAATAACAATATTCTCGGGGAGCTCATGAATGGGACATTTGAGCATTAGTGACTTCAATCTCCCCCATGCTTGGGCAATACTTTCTCCATCATGAGGATGAAAATTATAAATATAATTCCTATCTTTATGAATTTCATGAGGAGGATAAAATTTAGAGTAAAAGAGAGATTCATGTTCCTTCCACTCCAAATGATGAGGATCATCTAGTAGCTGATACCACTCCCTTACTTTGCCCTTAAGTGATAAAGATAATAGCTTCCTCTTAACTTGGTTCATTGAAATACCTGCACACTTGAACAACCCGCATAATTCATGTATGAAGAGTAAATGATCACCAGGATGGACAGTTCCATCTCCAAAATAAGAGTTATTCATAACACGTTCAACAATTTTTATAGGTATTTTAAAAGGGATGCTTTCAGTATGTGGATTTAAAATATCACAAGTATCATTAGAATTACCACATATGGTAGATAAAGTATCATCAGAGCAAATTTTCTTCTTTAAAACTGGGGAACTAAAAAGATCATTTTCATAAAAACCAACTTCCCCAAGCTTAGACGTTTCCATAGCATTAGTAACAAAGGTGTTCAAAAGATTCATACTAATAACATTGCTATTGGCATGCAAAGAAAGTTCCATGGGTTTTTTAATTTTCTTTTTAGACAATTCATGTTCTATATTAGGAAAAAGACTAAAAATATCTCTAATTTTTTTGTTGTTTTCCATTAAGCCTAACTAGTGAAAACAAGAAACAAAAAGAAAAAAATTGCAGAATCTAAAGGAAATAACTTCGAGCACTCACACCGGAGGATGTGAGTACCTTTTACCTTACCTCCCTAGCAAAGGTGCCAGAAAATAGCTTGATGTCTACGCACTTATATTCTTGTAGACAGTTGTTGGGCCTCCAAGTGCAGGGGTTTGTAGAACAGCAGCAAGTTTTACCTTAAGTGGATTACCCAAGGTTTATCGAACTCAGGGAGGAAGTGGTTGATACATTGCAAATGTATCTATAATTTTTGATGTTCCATGCTTAGATTTATCTACTTTCTTGTGTTTTGGTCACACTTTGGAGTACTTTTCATATGATTTCTTGGACTAACCTATTAACAAGTGCCATAGGGCCACATATGATTTGGTTCCAGGAAAGTCAGAAAATCAATATTCTCGGAATTGGACCGGACAAAAGCCAAAGTTGATATTTTCCCGGAAGACTCACGGAGCCAGAAGGAGAGTCGGAGAGGGGCCACAGGGTGGCCACACCACCCCATGGCGCGGGTCCCCCAGGCCACGCCAGGGCATGGTGTGGGCCCCCTGGCCGCCGACCGACCTTGCCCTCTAGCCTATAAGAAGCCTCCCGAGGCATAAACCCTAAATAATCAAGGCTCCAGCCACGAAAAGTTCCACAGCGCCGCCACCACCGAAGGGGAGATTTGGGGGACAGAAAGTCTCTGTTCCGGCACCCTGCCGAGACGGGGAAGTGCCCCTAGAGCCATCTCCATCAATCTCCACCACCATCTCCATCACCGTTGCTGATTCCCATGATGATGAGGGAGTAGTTCTCTCTCGAGGCTAAGGGTTCTACCGGTATCTATGTGTTCATCTCTCTCTCTATGCATAATCTTATTGAGATCATGAGCTTGTAATCTATAGATCTATTCTGCTACTCAAGTGCTTTAATGAATCTCTGCTCTCCCCATGTGTGTGAAAGTGACAGCGTGCTCACCATGGTGGCACTTAGGCTAGAGATTACAAATACTTGTTATGAGTTATATTTGGAGTTGGATGTCTTTATGAAATTGTGGTGTTTGTTGGAACCATCTAGTGCTCAAGGTGATAGTGTGGGGTTTTCTAGATGGGAATGGCTTACATTGAGGTGTGTTGTTATAGCCCTACCATGGATTAGAGTGTCCAACCAGAGAGTAGTTCAGAGTAGTATCATGAAGAAGAATATATTTATATGAGAGTGTTCACTAGTGAAAGTATGACCCCTAGGCCTTGTTTCTAAGCATTGAAACACCATTTGCTACTAGATTTGTTACATGTTTGCTTGTTTCCATCTTTATTTCAGTTTTTATTTAGTCTTTATGCCACTCATTTAATGAATACTTCATTTAATGGTTACTTCATTTAATAAACACATCAACAATTCAATTCCTTGCATTAATCCGATACACCAAAACTATTCCGGCATATTTATCATAAAAATTCCTACGCTGTCTAGAAATTTATCTAGTGTTCCCTATTCACTCAAATGCTACGAATACCCTTTAGTGTGTCTCCCTACGGGTTCATGAACTATGTGGACATGACCGAGACTCTCTCCTATCTATAATCATTAGCGGGACCTAGAGATCCATAATGACTCACACTAGTTCAAAGATAAACTAGTGATCGCGTGAACCTTATTCGCAGTAACCAATTCATTGTGTCCCGTGATATTTTGATTTTCTGAGATTCGGTAATTTGGTATCATCCATACCTAGTTTGATCTCATTACTGACAAGTACTCTTTTCTCGTTCTTGTGATATAACATTCTTAGTGATCTATCACTTGCTTACAAGCTACGTTAATGTGATATCACCGAGAGGGCCATGCGTATATCTCTCCGTCATCGGGATGTAAAATCCCACTCTTGATACACGAGCCTCAACTAACACTTTCTAAGTACCCGATGACATCTTTATAATCACCCTATTATGGTGTGACGTTCAATGGAATCAAAGTACTCTTCCAGAGTTAGTGATTGACGTGATCTCATGGTCTGAGGATTAGAGTTACTTCGAATGGGATAGCAATATAAACTTGAGGACATGACCGTATTGCTAAATCTACTGCGGGTGAATGTTCATCATATCATTCTCTAATGACATGACCTTGTTATTAACAACATCCAATGTTCATGATCAGGAAACCTTGATCATCAGTTAATCAACAAGCGAGTGTAATGAGAGGCATTACTAGGAACCTGTTCTTTTGTTTATTAAACACACATGTAGCAACGTTTCCTATTATAACAATTATAGCATGAGAAATAAACATCTATTATAAACCAGGAATAATATAATAACCATTTATTATTGCGTCTCAGGCATATTCCTTTCATAAACATCCATATTTGTTTATACGTCCATTTACGCTTTGAAAAGCTTCACGCCTTCCTAAGGGTCTACAAAGTTCATAACTTGATTTTCATATATAGATAATATCACGAATTATTATGGCCTCTAGCCATCTAATGGAGTCAGGGCTCATCATTGCTTCTTTGCATGTAATCGGTATATCATTGTGCAACAATGACACTTCTCCTCAAATCTTGTTATTTGATTCTCATCCGATCGACATGGTTCAATACGAACTTAGATTTCTAGAACTACAACACTTGAAAAAATGGTAGTCGTGAACATTGTAGCATCCTCTAGAACACTTTCCACTGTTGCGCTACTCTGATCATGTCACTTAGGTTCAAACAACCACATCCAAATTTCTATTATCCCCCACTCAACCTTTTATGAACAGTTCCTTCTTAAAGAACTCACTGTTTTAGCGATAAACACTTTTGTCTTTAGTATTACGGTGGAGGAATTCCCAATGATTACTTTTGAGATAACCTACAAAGACATGCATATCCAAATTTGGTTTTGTAAACATTTTACATATCCCTTGCATACCAAAATTTTAAGAAAAAGACAAACTGGGTTTTACCCCTTGCCAATTCATCGGATCATGATGTTGCTTTTTTCAGTGTAAAAGCGGTAGGTCACTATAGCACAATCTTTTAAAACATAATGGCGATTTTATATTTGATCTCACCAAGTCAAACTAGGTTCGAATCATATTCTCAAAACATTCCATACTCCTAAGGTGTTTTGAGAAACTTAAGTTTATAAACAATTTCATATGTTTGCTAAATTTATAATTCAAATCTCTTAATTTATGATCCAATCATAAACTCTTGATTTGCTTGTTACGATGATTTATTTATTCGCAACGACTTTATCAAAGTCTCTAGAAACTTGAACTGGACATAACTTTTATGGTGTTGTTTCCGTGAATCCGGATTATTTCTTCTTCATGCTAAAACCTTTAAACATGTTTCAAATGTCTTATACTTTTCCTCATTAAACAGATATAATCATATATCTATTCAAGTCCTCGGCGGCAATATATGAAGTAAAACTTTACATAAAGGGCCTCGTACATCAATATGTATTATTTCCACTAATTTATCCATCCATTTAAATTTTCCTGTGAACAGAGTTTTAGTTATTTATAGGAAAGTCTTAAAAGCGTTAATTCGTTCGAAAAATTACTTGACTTCAAAATTCCATCAAGATGGAATTTATTCATGTCTTTGTTTCTAATATAACTTAAACGGTGGTGTCACATTTAAGTGAAATTTCAATCATTTCGCCTTGCGACCCTTTAGCATGTAGTTTTATGAATGTTATTTCACGAACAAGATTTATAATGGTTCATCCATCATCTATGGAATGTAGTAATTATTTGAACAACAGTTTGTTCTCATAATACTGGAACCAGATAATAATTATCAGAATAAATCTTAGTGGCTTGGTCCTCGATGCAGATGACAAATATAATAACATATTATTTATTTATTGATGAACATCATTACCATATTCTTTTGCTAGTTATTCTGACCATTGTATTTATCCTATTGAGTTGCTGTATGACATTTCATACCAACCAATTTAGTATCTAATACTGAAGAATAACACAGGTTAAACAAATAAAGAATATACATTTATAACATGTATATCTTGTATATAGCTGATCTGGACACTTCCAATTCATTAATTTCTGCCAATTATATTTGTAGATTCTCTTTCAATGTTTTCCTCTCTTTCAGAAGAACCAACCAACATCAAGAGTGGCACCAATCACATGGTACTTGGTCCAAGTGTATTAGTCAAACACTAATACCCTTAAACTCACACTTTGAAGTGGATCACAATCATCACATGATTCATGTTCTTCCGAATTCTTACTTTTAGTGATCCTTTTAGTATGGTAAACATTTTTACCTATACTTTCTATTCATCCTATCATGATAATTTTCACGAATGGACTATATAGTTCATCAAGGCGAATGTTTGTATAAATTTAATTCCCAAGCTACTAGGTGATGGTATGCCTAGCATCACCATCATTCGCTGATGCTCATCCCACATGAGAATTTGTTTTGACTAAATTATACTTTATCATGTTGCAATCAAAAGTGTTTCAGATATCAGAATATCTGTTAATACGTGGTGATTTATGAAAAGACTTTCAGTTCTCAGATAATCTTAATACCAGAAAATTTCTTTCTAATATCAAGTATCATGGAGGCAAGCATGATTTTTCTTGACCACTAAGCATGATTATTTAGACACTACCTTCAGAATCAATTACTCTAGGATTAATACACTTATTAAACATTATGGAGTAAGTGAGATTACTTGAAAGCAATGTTGAGGATATCATTTATCATTAACTTCTCGGTCGGCCTGAAATTAGGGATTTTTGGGTGTATCGGACAATAAATCAATTAATCGGCCAATAAATTGATTAATCGGCTTATCGATCATCCAACGAGAAGCGATAAATCGGCACATCGACAGATTTTTTGAATAGTGCTTGAAAGTTTGCTTTAGGAACTTTTATATTTAATTTGACACTCAGACAATATGATACTAGTCCATAAAGTAAGTATCTAGGATACTATAGTTGTATTATCTCAATCAAAGATAAACACAAGTTAGTCTATAACGGATGCCAACTACAACAAACCTATGCAAATTCACTTAGATAGTTTAGTTCATAATATGAGTGCATTAATAGAACTCCCACTTAAACGAACATCTCCCAACGTTCGGTCAATGATTACACGATCCCTTTCCACTATATCATCCCCAATCATCACGGCCTTTGATATAGCTGTTAGGTTAGATATCAACATACCGATCACATCACCATGTGACTCATGCTTAACCTTTCGATCATCTGTGTTCCGAGGCCATGTCTGTACATGCTAGGCTCGCTAACTTTAACCACAATGTATTGCAGTGCATACATGGCTTACACCCACCATATGCGAACATCGATGTGTTTGCACCTGATCATGATGGCCTACTCCACGACGATGGACTTTCTTGGTGGTGCACACTAATGGGAGACCACGAACATAGGAATTATGTTTGAGGGATCATATCATGTGTTCTACTCGTACCAAACATCTAAAAATAGATTGGCTCTGATACCACTTAAGGGGGTCCACGATAGAAAACAAAAATTCCTACAGTGCGAGCACACCTAGCCAAGATCTATCTATGCAGATGTATAGTAACAAGCGAGTTTTGGTGTTCATAAATTTGAAGTCCAAAAGAGGTTAACGTTCTGAGGGAACGTGGATGGCGTAGTTGTACTGATACGTTGCAAACGTATCTATAATTTTTGATGTTCTATGCTTGTTTAGTATCTACTTTGCTTTGCTTTGTCCACACTTTGAGGTACTTTTATGCATTTTCTGGAACTCACCTATTAATAAGATGCCACAGTGCCAGTTGCCTGTTTTCTGCTATTTTTGGTTCCAGAAAGTCAGAAAATGAATATTCTCGGAATTGGATGGGACAAAAGCCAATATGCCTATTTTTCCCGGCGCAACACGGAAACAAGAAGCAGAGACGGAGTAGGGCACCAGGGTGGGCACACCATATGGTGGTGCGGGCTAGCCCTGGCCGTGCCACCAGGTGGTGTGGGCCCCCTGGCCGACCACGGACCTTGCCCTCTCACCTATAAGAAGCCTCCGATGAGAAAACCCTAAATCGAATAGCCTCCATCCATGAAAAGTTCCGCAGCGGCGCCGCCACCGAAGGGGAGATTTGGGGGACAAAAAGACTCTGTTCCGGCAACCTGCCGGGACAGGGAAGTGCCCCCGGAGCCATCTCCATCGATCTCCACCGCCATCTCCATCGCCATTGCTGATTCCCATGATGATGAGGGAGTAGTTCTTCCTCGAGGCTAAGGGCTCTAGCGGTAGCTATTTGTTCATCTCTCTCTATGCATGATCATATTGTGATCATGAGCTTTGTAATCAAGCAAATCTACCTTGCTACTCAAGTGCTTTAATAGATCTCTGCTCTCCCCATGTGTGTGAAAGTGACAGTGTGCACACCATGGTGGTACTTAGGCTAGAGATTACAAATATTTGTTATGAGTTATATTTGGAGTTGGATGTCTCTATGAAATTGTGGTGTTTGTTGGAACCATCTACTTCTCAAGGTGACAGTGTGGGGTTACTTAGATGGGGAAAGCAAACTTTGAGGAGTGATGTTATAGCCCTACCATGGATTAGAGTGTCCAGCCGGAGAGTAGTTCAGAGTAGTATCATAAAGAGAAGATATTTATATGAGAGTGTTCACTAGTGAAAGTATGATCCCTAGGCCTTGTTTCTAAGCATTGAAACACCGTTTGCAAACTAGATCTACTACATGTTTGCTTGCTTCCATCTTTATTTCCGATTGCCTTTAGTCTCTTCCTACCCGTCAACCACGCGCCATCAAAGCTATTTTCTGTCACCGTTACCACTTATAATTATCCATACCACTTGTATTTCACTATATCTTCGCCGAACAAGTGCACCTATTGTCGTGGTGGTGTCACGGCAGATGCCATGTATAGGCTAAATGTGGGGACTAAATGCACTAGGGGAATCGAGGGAGGAATAGTGTGGTGATTCCACACACAGAAGCTTTGTATTTGATTCTCCTTCATAGGTTACAAATGCTCCTAGAGCTGTATTGGGGAGAGGAGGAAGAAAGAACTCTCTTACTCTCGCCACGAGCTAGCCCTCAGAGCAATCTCCCAGAAATCAACCCGTCAAGAATCCACCCTGTCTACAGATGCCCTAGCCCTCCTTATATAGGGGTGGCTAGGTCTCCTCTTAGGGCACACGTGGAGGCATATTCCTGGGAATATGCCTCCTCCCAAAATAGTAAGCCGACCAGGTTACTTTTCCCATGCGTCACCCATGCAGAGGCTACGTGAGCCTCTGCGGCGCCTGCGTCACCCGACATTGGCTTCGTCACCTTTGTCGGCCACGCCTCGGTGGTCCGGCCTCTGTCCGCTTCGCTCACGCTCCGCGTACAGCGGCCACCTTTTGACCAGCGAGATACCTTCCTTCTCTTGCAAGCTTGATATAACCCGGATCCTGCGTAGTTGATCCGGCCATACCTGTTCCTGCATACAAGTTAGATATATCTTACCGACATACGACATAAGTCGGTTGAGACCATGCATGGTGGACGTCCCTGGTCCGGGTTACTCCGTGATCTGGCCTGCCTTGAGGTGACTCGGCCAGCATTTGCTTTGACCTTGCTGAACCTCGGCTAACTCGGCATTTATACCCTGGCGTGACCCTACCCGGGGGTATCCCCCCAACATTAGTCCCCGAAGCTGGTGCGGTCTTAGCTGCCTTAGCCGCTAAGGCCACAGCAGGTTCAATTTCACTGAGATCTGTGTTCCCTTTCCGAGTTACCTCTTATCTCGGATTCTACGGATTTACTTTCCCTAGGCACATTCCAAGTTTTTACTTGCTGGCCGGGTTACCACATACTCATTTGGGTCGTTCTTTTCCTTCTCTCGTACGCTTCCCCATGTGGAGGCTAATCATCACATCGCCTCATTTTAAGGGCCAGCCACAGTAACCGCCGCAGTAATTGTCAGTTATCACTGTAGTGCACGTCACATCGTGCCTGCCTCCTCGTTAACTGCATCATAATGTCACGTCATGGGATCCGTTGCGCTCTGTGGCCTTCCGTGTGGCTCGATGCTGATTGGTCAATCTGGATTATACACGGCCACCCGGTGTGGCCCGTCCGCAAACGCGATCCCACTACTCCCCTGAGGGAGCGGTTAAATAGGGGAGGGGCGCGCCTCTTGGGGCCGTTCCTCACTTCCACGCCCCTCTGCCCATTCTTCTTCCTCATCTTTCCCCACGACAGCATTGCCGCCACCGCGTTTGAGTAGCTGCGTTGCCGCCGCTCTGCTTCTGCGTGCACCTGCGTCGCCGCCCGCCTCTGCACATCTCCTCCGACACGGGTCCCCGTCAGTCCAGGCCGCTGCCACCCACCGCCGCTAGCGCCAGTGAGAGCAATGACCTCGAGATGACAGAAGAAGAGCTCGCCGTCGCCGAGCAAGAGATGGAGGAAGATGCCACGAGCACCAACCGCAGCGTGTGGGCAGGCTCCTGGGTCTGCCAGGATCACCTGGATTGGCTCTACCGGACCAGGCGCATCCCGGAGGGCGTCGCCGCACGCCTCCTCCGAGCTTGCCCCCTCACCCAATCAGGGTGAGTACGTTGTGTACCTATCACACTTCTAGCGGGGGTTTGGTTTTCCAGTTAGCGATTTTTTCCACGACTGGATAAACTTGTACAAGCTCCAGCCGCATCACCTTCCAGCCAACGCCATCACATCTCTCTCCGCCTTTGCCTCCACCATCGAGGGCTATGCCGGATTATGGCCCACAAAGGAGCTATGGATCCGGTTCTTTGGCCTCCGCTGGAATGTAATTCCGAATGTAGAACTAGATCCGGAGGACAAACAACTCACGCAGTTCGGTGCTGCGTCAATTTCTCCCCGGACCTTCTTCTATATCCGGAACAGCACCACCGAAGATCTGATCCGACTGCGCCCCTATACTCCGGGTCCTCCTAACCCGGAGTTGTGGGACGTTATCCCCAAGAAGCCCACAGTGCTGGCCAACCAAGTTAAGAAGAGGTTCAAGGAGCTAAAGGACCTCGGATTGCGCAACGAGGATGCCATGATCACATTCGTTCACAACCGGATCTCCCCCTCCAGAAACACACACATAAAGTGTGCCACATGAGCTGGGGCCGCGACCCCAACCGGACCTCGTCTTTCGAGTTAAGCAATATAGAGATCTACCGCCGGGTCAAGGCCCTGTTCACCACCCACAAGGACTTCTCCTCTGAGTGGACGTGGGGGATTGAACACTTTTGCCGAGATAGGCTTCCTCCTTCGATAAGTCTCGCACCCCAAACTCTATTCCGAATTGAATCATATGTCGGTCTTTTTGTTGTAGATTTTAATCCTGTTTGCTTTCCTTTTCCTTAGATGTTTCTTCAGTAAACCATCGAGGATGGCACCGACCCTACCCTCAAATGGGCGCCTGACCAGGACACCTCGGACGAGGAAGAACCTGATCAGGAGATGTTCCTTCCGATGTTGGACGCGACCAAGCGACCCACCGGTAAACTCTCTTCTATTAGATATTGGCCCGACGATGAGGATGATTCGGATGTTGAGGTGATGGAAGCATTTGACGTTGTCCCCCTTTCTTATGCTTTTCTGGCATCAGCTAACCCCGGTGGGTAGATCCATGAAGATCCTCCCCTTGCCATGGGTGATCCTGTTCCGGTTGCGTCGAAGAAGAAAAGGGAGCCGCATCAACCTCTTCCTCCCGACCCTCTCAGCTCGCCAAAAGGCGAAAGAAGTCCGGAGACAAAACTGCCACCAAGCCTGCAACCAAGGCCACAGCTCCGAGGGCTCGAAAGCCCAAGGAGCCCCTGACGTCGGATGAGTAAGCCTCTTCTCCCTTTACTATTTACTTGTCCTTCTTTTATTACATCTTCTTATTTAACAATGTTTGATTTGGCAGTGCCACGGTGGAGGTCCCACAAAGTGGATCCGGCATTGCCTCCCCACTTTGACACAGCCCTTCTCCCCCTCGCGGTGAGGATTCACACCTGCTGAGCCCAATCCCAGAGGGCTCAGTGGCTGCTCTGGGTTCCAGCCCACCTCGTCAAGAAGAGGGCAACCTTGGAGCAGGGGAGACCGGCTCTGCCGAAGTAACGGCCACCACTACTTCGGCTCCGCCGCAACCAGCTACCACCGAGGTTCCCTCAGTACCTCCACCGAAGAAGCAACCAGCACCAGTATCAGCACCGGTATCAGCACCAACTCCGGCACCAGCAGCAAAAGCAACAGCAGCAGCACCAAGCCCCTCCGCCTCGTCCGAGTCTTCTCAGTCTCGGCGAGAAAGCACCAAGGTCGCTCCCAAGGGTAAATCTGCTGCAACAACTTCCACTTCTCAGCAGCAGCCTAAGGGCAAAAAGACCTCTGACGCTACTAGGGCAGCGTCCATCGAGGCTAGACAGCGCACGCTCGCGTCCATGCTCCCCAAGAAGACTCCGCCACCGAAGGGCGTCCCTAGCGAGCCAGCTGATGTGGAACAACTTGTTTTGCACACCAGCCCGGCCCTTGCTCAGGTTGAGAGGAGGGAAGCGCATGCCAAGGGTTTGGTAGCGCCCCACATGCCCAGCGGCGAACGATACCCTCCGACCTTGATTGAATTCGTAAATAACTGGAACAAGGCAGAGTTCATCCACAACGACGACCTCCCAGAGAAGTTCGGTCCTGCCGAATTTTCTGCACAGATGAATACTGCCGCCAAGGCAATTAACCTCGCGGGTCGGATGATGGAGGTACGTTACTTCGTCTGTTCCTTAAGATGTTGTAGATATTAGCGATATAACCATTAGTCCCCGAGCCTCCGGGGGAGTAACTTGTTACTCGGCCGGATGCTCCTTAGAAAACTAACGTAGCTCCTTGATAACTTCGAATATGCACAAATATAGAGCCGGGTTAAGTTCCACTTGGCCCGGATCTTTGTACACTTCGAATATGCACACACGTAGAGTCAGGTTCAGTTCCACTTGGCCCGGATTTTGTACACTTCGAATATGCACACACCTAGAGCCGGGTTAACTTCCACTTGGCCCGGATCTTTGTATACTTCAAATATGCACACACCTAGAGCCGGCTTAAGTTCCACTTGGCCTGGATTTTGTACACTTCGAATATGCACAAGACTAAGCTACCTTTTTGTACTCCTTTTAGGTGACCACCAACCGTCGGAGCGCTGAGTTTCAGTGTCTGCTGGACACTCACAAGATGTTGCGCGCAAAGCATAATGCACTTCTCGCTGAATACGAGAAAAGGGGTAAGTTCCTTCCTTGGCATTTTCCCGTTTTTCTTCGTCTTTTTCTGCCGAGCTAACCCATCATTCGGTTTCCGCAGCTGGGGTGGAGGCTGAGAATATCCTCATGAGGAAGAATTTGGACCAGATCAAGGGTAAGTTATTTTTGCTCAACTTTGCTATGCTTTCTATCTCTTTTCCCCGTGGCTCGGCAAACATTCATACCTCGGCTCTGCCGGGTCAACAAACTATTTCAGCATCTCTTGAAGATAGTGTGCCCGTGCCTGATATGCTGCTGCATTTTATCGAACAAGCAGGGCAGCATCAATCCGAACTTAAGAAGAAAGACGATGAGCTTGCCCTCCTCCGAGCCAAAGATGATGAGTTTGCCAAGCTCAAGGAAGATATGAAGAAGCTAAAAGCGCAACACCAAGCCGAACTTCAAAAAGCTGGCCAGGACTATACTGAAGAGCGGGAGCACCTCACCCTCCAGATTTCCAAGGACCAAGAGCTTCTCCAGGAGGCTGACGTCAAACTCGAGTCGGCGAACACTGAACTTGTGCAGCTTCGCAAAAGGCGTGATGACTGTACCAAGGAGTTAACCCGGATCCACAACCATATTTCCCGTAAGTTATTTTCCTTCTTCCGGCATACTTCTCCGGGTTGCTTCTCATGTCTTTTCCTTACTTGTTTCTCATGTCTTGTTTTCAGGCAAATTTCTAGAGGGAAACGCCATTGCGAGCACCGCTGTTGCTAAGTTCCATCAAGAGAGGGGTACCCCCATTGCTCCTGACGCTGAAGAAATTCCCTATGACATGGAGGACCTGTTGGTCAGCTTGTCTTCTCGCGTGGAAATCGTGAAGAATTATGGCAAAGATATCCTTGACGTGGCAGTTCGGATCTTCAACGCCTTTTGGCCCGAGGAAGATACTCCGGAGGGGACCGCAGTTCTCGTCGAAAAATTGATGGAATGCGAGAACCAGCTCGACCTTTGGAGGGAATCCGCTGGCCGTGACGGAGCTGAGACCGTTCTCCACTACGTGCTTACGTGGTACGAGAAGATCGACCTCAAGCTCCTAGCACGCATGCGCACCGGATCCAAATGGTCCAGCGACCCGGAGTGGATTGCTCGGCGCAAGGCCTATGCCCATAGCCTCATCGAATATGCCCCCATTCATGAATGGAACGAGGGTCCGAGCTTCCTTGGTGCCGCTAATGCCGAAAATGCTGAAAACGCAGAAGATGGTTTGGATGAAGACGAAGAGGATGATGCCTCGGACATCGAAGATAGCAAAGATGACGCCGAACTTCCTCCTCCTGCTGGTCCTTGAGCGAAAAAAATTAAAGTTTATCAGATCCCCGGTATGCCGGGTGCAGTTGTATCAAGTGCACAAGTAATATTTTGCTACTAAGTTTTTTTGCTGGATTAACTTGGGCGTAGTCCCCGAGTTTCATTTTCTCGTTCTTCCAATCTTTTTGCTCGGCTCGCGTCTACCTTGGTTCGGTTTTATGACTTACGAGTCTGAGCTTCAAAAATTGTCTTAACAATACTTGGAAACTTTGGTATTAGCTCAAAATAATTCAGCATGATAAATTTAAAGTATACATATGGTTAGTTCGAAAAACAAACGTCGGCTCAATTAAGTTTTTTCCCTTAGTCGTTTTTCATGTGCTACGCAATTCCAAACTTGTTCTCTTGCTTGCCATGAAGCCAAATCTTGTTGGACAGCAGCAAGTTGAAGAGTTAGGTTCTTGGTGCTCACACATTACTAATCCGACCTAAGCAGAAGCGACTTATGCCAGCCGACGTAAAAATAATAAACGCAGAAGAAAACTAAAATTATTAAGGCAGTCCCCGAGTTACTGCTCGAGGTGCCAAGATTTCATTGATAGGCTCATTACCGGCATACATACTGACATATGAGGAACTCGGATACATACACTTCTCTGCTAAGTGTAGAAAGGTCGAAGTAGCGCTACATTCCATGGACGCTTAGATTCCTCGCCGGACCTGTCCGCCTTGTTCTTTTCCTGTGGCTTTGCATCGATAAGATATTAAGAATCATTGTGCAATGCTTTGCTCACAATGAATGGCCCTTCCCATGGGGGGGATAACTTGTGCATGCCAGCAGTACGTTGTACCAACCGGAGTACTAGATCGCCTTCTCGAAAAACTCGGGGGCTTACTTTCCGGCTAAGATAGCGTCGGAGATTTTGCTGATATATGGCGGATCTAGACAATGCCAATTCTCTCGCTTCCTCCAGCAGATCAACATCATTTTGCCGGGCTTCTTGCACTTCGGCTTCTGTGTATTGGGTGACCCTAGGCGAATCGCTCTATGTCGGCTGGTAATACAACTTCTGCCCCATATACCAGAAAGAATGGCGTATACCTGTTGATCGATTCAGAGTTGTTCTTAAACTCCACAGTACCGCTGGTAGTTCTTCTATCCAGCACCCCACTGATCTTTGCGGCGGCTCAATGAGCCGGGGTTTTATCCCGGATAATACTAATCCGTTGGATCTTTCCACTTGCCGTTGGATGCGAGGTGGGCTACCGAGGCAACGTCCAGCCGGATCTTCTTATCTCGGCAGAAATGCGCAAATGCTCCTTCAGCAAAGTTCGTGGCATTATCTGTTATGATACTGTGAGGATAATCGTATCTCAAGATGATGTCTTTGAGAAATGTTACGGCCGTAGCTCCATCACATTTTCTTATTGGCTTCACTTCAATCGACTTTGTAAACTTGTCCACCATGACCAAAATGTGAGTCATATTTCCCTTTGCTGGTTTAAACGGGCCAACCATATCTAAGCACCATATAGCAGATGGCCATGTAATTGGCATGGTCTTGAGCTCCGACATTGGCATATGTGTTTTTGTCGCATATCTCTGACAGCCATTGCATTTTCTCACCATATCTTCCGCTTGTTTTAAGGCACTTGGCCAGTAAAACCCATGGCGGAAAGCTTTTGCTACCAAAGCTCTAGATGAGGCGTGATGCCCACATTCCCCTTGATGTATATCTCGGAGGATTTCAAGCCCTTCCTCCGGGTCAACACATCGATGGAGGACATTAGTCACACTCCTTTTGTATAACTCGGAATTGATGATCGTGTATGCTTTCGCTCTCCTCTGAGTTTGCCTGGAAAGTACCTCCTCAGTGGGTAAGGTTCCATCTTTCAGGAATTGGAATATTGGCAATGCCCAAGATGGTAGGCTCTCACTGGGAATATTTCCTCATCAATTTCCATCAGATCCACCGGCATAACTTCTACCGGATCATGCTGTGCAGTCCCCGGGTTTGTCGAGGCAGTCCCCGGGTTTCGCGAGCCACTTCCTCCGTCAATGTCCATGGGCACAACCTCTGATTCCGGGATAAAAATTGAGTCGGACTCTAGGGATGGCCTGATGGATGGTTTCCTGAGGTGCTCCAATGCTACGCCTGGTGGAATTGCCTGTCAGGTTGAACCGAGCTTCGACAGTACGTCGGCAGCCTCATTCTCCACCTGAGGTATATAGTGAAATTCACATCCCTCAAAGTAACCAGATATTTTCTGCACATGAAATCTGTATAACGCCATGTTTGCGTCCAAAGCATCCCATTGCCCGGAGGCCTGCTGGACTACGAGATCCGAGTCACCGAAGCATTGGATCCGACGTATACCAACCTCCTTTGCCACTTTGAGCCCATGTATAAGTGCTTCGTATTCTGCAACATTGTTTGATGCAGTGAAGTGGATCTGCAGCACATATTTCAGTTGGTCCTTCTTTGGCGAGGTTAGCACAACTCCGGCACCTAACCTGGTTTTTGTTTTTGATCCGTCAAAGTGCATTCTCCAGTAGTTCGGATCTGGCAATGGTGGTTCGTATTGCACCTCGGCCCAATCCACAAAAAAGTCCGCCACAGCTTGAGATTTAATTGCTTATCTTCTGTCATATTATGGCGCATAAGGTGCTAGTTCAATTGCCCATTTTGCAATCCTGCCACTCGCATCCTTGTTGCTCATTATCTCGGATATGGGAGCTTCACATATCACCTTGATTGGGTGTTCCTCAAAATAGTGTTTCAGCTTCTTAGCTGCCATGTACACACCATACGCTACTTTCTGATAGTGCGGATAATTTTGCTTTGAGGCTGATAATACCTTGCTCAGATAATATACTGGCCTTTGCACCGACTTACCCTCTTTGTCGTGCTCTACCACAATTGCTGCACTTACAACTCGGTTGGTTGCGGCTATATAGAGCAACATTGGCTCCTTTGATAGTGGAGAGGCTAACAATGGTGCAGTGGCTAACATTTTCTTTAAGTGAGCAAAGGCTTCATTGGCCTGCGGCGTCCAAATGAACTTATCCGACTTTTTCATGAGTTGATAGAGAGGCAGTGCCTTTTCTCCCAACCGACATACAAACCGACTCAACGACGCCAGGCAACCAGTGAACTTCTAGACATCGTTAAGACACTTCGGCAGCTCCATTCGTTCTATGGCCCGGATCTTAGTTGGATTGACCTCGATACCTCGGCTGGAGATGAGGAATCCGAGTAATTTTCCAGCCGGGACACCGAAGGTACATTTCTCCGGGTTAAGCTTCATCCGGAACCTTCTTAGGTTCGCGAACGTCTGCCTGATATCGTCAAGAAGCGTTCTGCTTTCCTTGGTTTTTATCACAACATCATCCACATACACCGGCACATTTTGACCAATTTGGCCATGCAAACATTTTTGCATACATCTCTGGTACGTTGCCCCAACATTACGTAAACCAAAAGGCATGGTGCGATAGCAATAAGCCCCATACGGGGTGATAAACGCAGTCTTTATTTGATCATTTGGGTTCAGAGGTATCTGGTGGAATCCAGAATATGCGTCAATGAACGACAACAACTCACACCCAGCAGTGGAATCTATGACCTGGTCTATCCTTGGTAGTAGGAACGGATCTTTTGGACACGCCTTATTCAGGTTCGTGTAATCGATACATACGCCACACCACTTCCACGTTCGGATCATCTTTCTTCTTCTCCACCAACACCTGATTAGACAGCCAATCCGGGTAAAGCACTTCCATGATAAATCCTGCAGCCAACAACTGAGCTATCTCATCTCCTATGACTTTTGTCCTATCTTCGGCGAAGCGGCGGAAAGGTTGCTTCACCGGCTTAGCTCCGGGTCTCACATTCAAAGAGTGCTCGGCCAACTCCCTCGGAACACCTTGCAAGTCCTGTGTGGACCAAGCAAAAATATCCTGATTCTCACAGAGGAAGTTGACGAGCTCGCTTTCCTATTTGTCATTTAACCCGGCACCAATTATTACGGTACGCTCAGGGAACATATCATCAACAGGCACCTTCTTGGTATCTTTTGTCGCTTGGAATGAGATGCTTCCATGCGGGTTACTCAATCCCGGCATATACTGCTGTGCGGACTGAGCTAATGCCGCCACTTCTTGGATCTTTCTCTTTTCTTGCGCAATCACGAGTGACTTGGCTAGGTTTGACCCGGCTGACGCACACTCAATGGAATGTTGGAAATCTCCGGCTATAGTGATCACACCATTTGGCCCAGGCAACTTCATCTTCAGATAACTGATGTGGCACCTTGCCATGAACTTGTTCAGTGCCGGTCTTCCGAGTAACGCGTGATACGCACTTTCTAAGTTCACCACCTCAAACTCCAAATTCTCAGTTCGGCAGTTATCTCGTGTGCCGAACAAACCGTCAACCCGGACCTTTCCTATGGGTTCACAAGAAATGCCTGGCACAATGCCATGGAAAGTTGTCCTTGTAGGTTGGAGCATGTTTTCCGAGATGCCCAATTTGCGCATCGTGTCCGCAGACATGATATTAATGCTGCTACCATTGTCAATCAGTACCTTGGAGAATCTTACATTGATGTTAGGCCCAATGAATGTTGGGTCCAACACCAGTGCATATGAACCAGGACTTGGCATAAGCTTGGGATGATCCTTGATGCTCCAGGTGATTTCCTGGTCCGACCAAGGCATGTACCTCGTCACAGCTGGCATTACCGCATTCACTTCCATATGTCGGCGCTGCAAGCTCTTCCTATCTGTCTCTTCCGTAGTGAACACACAGTAACTCTGATGCTGTTCTCTGTACTCATTTCTCCCCTCGTTTGCGAGGTACCTCTGATCCTGCTGGTTTAGGTTTTCCACCTGATGCACTGCATCCCTTCTCTCATGGTTGTCATACCTCGATGGAGGGGGAGGCAACATTAACTGTTGCGTGTTCGCTCCAGAGAGCAATTGCTGCCGGGGTAACTCCTCCCGAGGTTGATCATTTCGAGGTGCCTGAGCATTCCCCGAACCACTTTGTTCTATCTTTCGCATCCACTCACACTGCCTAGTTGTGTGACCCACCGGGTTACTTGGATTAGGCGTGTGAAATTTACACGGCTGATCCAGCATTGCTTCATAAGTATACCTCGGACGGTCTTTTTCTCTTTCCACTATTTTTTCTGCTCTGGCGTCCAAGTTTTCTTCCCATCATTCCTTGGCATCCATTGTTGTCCTCCAGTTTTCTAACGTTGACTGCCTCCTACTCCGGGTTGATCTTGATTCACAGCTGCAACTTGTTGCGAACTGTACCGGTAATCCGGTCTATCATCTCTTCTTTTACCTCGATAATCATTCCTCCGGGATGACCCGGCTCCATCTCTCTGGTAGTACTCCTCGCTTGAGTCGTTCGAGGTGAGCTTAGGTTGCGTCGGAACACCCAAAGTATATGAATCAGCGATCCAGATTGTTTCTGCCAACGTAGTTGGCATATCTCTTTACAACCTTTGCCATAGCATGCTTGCATATCTGCATCCTTGCGCAAACCAAGCTATTTCCTGTGATTCAATCACGCCCTCAAACGAGTTTCGCACAATGCAGCAACGGGTTAAGAACTCCTGGTCTGTCTCATTCGGTCTCTGCCTGCACATTGCTAGGGTTTGTGGCCTATTGGGCCTCTGATACGTACTTGAGAAATTGCTAACAAACATTTCCTCAAAATCGATCCAACAGTTAATACTTCCAGGTGGCAAGTTGTTTAGCCATATCCTTGCTGGCCCCTCCAACATCTGGGGTACATATCTCACAGCCCACCTCAAGTTGCCTGTGGCAGTGTTTACAGCAGTAGCATAGTTAATCAACCAATCCTCCGGCTTAGTGCTGCCGTCATATGTCTTTGTGCCTCTAGGTAACTAAAAGTTAGGTATCGGAGGTTCCTTCATGATCCGGGGCCCAAAACATGCTGGACCCGGAGGACCTTGACACTCAATTTGCTCCGACCTATACAACCGATCCAGTTTTAACCTGGTGCCATCAGGCATTAAGTCTCTGCTTCCCAACCTTGATCCTATCACATGATAGTCCGGCCTGGGATATCCAACATTCACCATCTCCGAATTACCATCATTGTATCTATCTTGCTCCGGTGGAGCTGCCCTTTGTTGCATACCTTGGCCGGCACTGCGCTCTTGCCGTGGTATATTCCGCTGTTGTGGTTGACCTACACCTTCCGCATTACGCTGTCCGGCATTGCCGTTTACAGCATTCCTTTGACCGGCATTGCCTTGGTCGCGGTCACCTCGGTCCGCTTCACCTCGGCTCACACTCCTTCGATCCTCATTTCTTTGCACTTCTTTTCCTTTCCCTGCCCTTGCCGGGTCATATGGGACTATCTGTTTATTCCTCCTGGCCGAAGTTACTACTTCTTCTCTCCTAGGACCACCATGAGGAGACGATGCGGCTCCAGCAGATTTTTCCGGGTTACCAACCGCCGAATGAACGATCTTGGAGGCCCCAGCTCTCTCCGGGTTAGCCCTGAGCAATTCCTCATTCTGCCTGTTCGTGATCCGAACCAACTCGTTAACCCTATCTTGTTGTCTTTGGCGGGCTTCACCCGTCAGACCTTCTAACTCGGATGCAGCTGCATCTGCTGCCCTGAGGTTCTTTGTCGGGGTACTGTACTTCGGCAGCCCCACGGACAGACAGTTCTCTGATTCCTCAATCCTAGTATCACCCTCTCTGTTCATTTCGCTCATGAGATTTCTCCCCTTTACTTTTACAGCATCTACTTTATTTGCCTTTGCGTACTCACGCAGTGTCATGTTCAACGACTGCTGAGCCGCGGCCATCTTTTTCGCACCCTCTAGTATTTTTCGCCTAGTTTCCTCTAGCTCAGCCTGTGCCTGAGCCGGATCTACTGCTACTGCTACCGGATTGGCCAAGCTATCCATCGCCTGCTGCAGTACATTCTCAGGCCTCTCTAGTGGAGGACCTCTACTTTTCCTCAGTGCCTTAGGTGTTACCTCCGGATCTGGTGCCGGATCTTTGCTCGCGCCTGCAGCTGGCGTAGTCATCATCACTTCTGCATGGTCCGGGGAGCGAGTGATACGCGCCCCGTGAACCCCGCTAAGGGATGGCTCACCTCCTTCGACAATGTGCCGCGGATGAACGCACGACATATCGACAGCAACGTAGACCTTGTGCGCGCCGAGCTTGACGAAGAGGCCGTTGCGCGGAAGAGGACGCGTGCCGAAGCAGCCAACGTTGTCGCTGACAAAATCCAGCGCTCCAAAGCGCTGAACGAGCCCGGAGACGATGCGTTCGCCGGTGCCGATGAGGTTTCCCGTCCGGATCTTCACCCCTGCTAGCGCTGCCAGCCCCACGGTGGGTGCCAACTATCGTGGTGGTGTCACGGTAGATGCCATGTATAGGCTAAATGTGGGGACTAAATGCACTAGGGGAATCCAGGGAGGGATAGTGTGGTGATTCCACACACAGAAGCTTTGTATTTGATTCTCTTTCACTGGTTACAAATGCTCCTAGAGCTGTATTGGGGAGAGGAGGAAGAAAGAACTCTCTTACTCTCGCCATGAGCTAGCCCTTAGAGCAATCTCCTAGAAATCAACCTGTCAAGAATCCACCCCTTCTACAGATGCCCTAGACCTCCTTATATAGGGGTGGCTAGGTCTCCTCTTAGGGCACATGTGGAGGCATATTCCTGGGAATATGCCTCCTCCCAAAATAGTAAGCCGACCGGGTTACTTTTCCCCCGTGTCACCCATGCAGAGGCTACGTGAGCCTCTGTGGCGCCTGCATCACCCGACATTGGCTTCGTCACCTTTGTTGGCCACGCCTTGGTGGTCCGGCCTCTGTCCGCTTCGCTCACGCTCCGCGTACAGCGACCACCTTTTGACCAGCGAGATACCTTCCTTCTCTTGCAAGCTTGATATAACCCGGATCGTGCGTAGTTGATCCGGCCATACCTATTCCTACATACAAGTTAGATATATCTTACCGACATATGGCTTAAGTCGGTTGAGACCATGCAAGGTGGACGTCCATGGTCCAGGTTACTCCGTGATCCGGCCTGCCTTGAGGTGACTCGGCCAGCATTTGCTTTGACCTTGCCGAACCTCGGCTAACTCGGTATTTATACCCCGGCGTGACCCTACCCGGGGGTATCCCCCCAACACCTATACACCTGACAAGTGTATTGGGTGTGTTGGGGACACAAGAGACTTCTTGTATCTTGATTGAAGGGTTGCTTGAGAGGGATACCTTTGACCACTTATTCCCTGAGTTTGATAAACCTTGGGTAATCAACTTAAGGGAAACTTCTTGCTATTCTACAAACCTCTGCACTTGGAGGCCCAACAACTGTCTACAAGAATAGAAGTGCGGAGACATCACATACTTGTAGCCAACCTCAAGGTCATGAAGCTCCTCGCAAGTCACTCCTTGCTCCTTGTACAACGTAGCTGACCTCATGGTCGTGTCGACGTACAATCTCCAAGCTCCAAGCAAAAGCACCACATGTGTAGTGCATCGTGAACTTACACACATACGGTGTAGAGACATCTTCCGGGATCCGGTCTAGCAAAGCAGCTGAAGAAGATTGATCCGAACCAAATCGAGTAGCACGACACCGTGCATATGGTGGAGAAACCCTAATCCCCGTATGAAGTTCCAAACTTGGTAACCACATGTGAGGGAGAGAAAGAGATAATAGACAAAGGCCAATTGATGGAATGGATTTGGAGAGAGGGTGCTCGTCTTTCTATAGGTGGAAGGGAGGTACCCTATTGGGGGGATAACCCCGGTTAGGGTCAAGCTGGGGTATAACGGCAGTATAAGCCGAGGTACGGCGAGGTCAAAGCAAGTGTTGGCCGAGTTACCTCAAGGTAAGTCGAGTTACGGTAGACCTGGCCCGAACGGTGTTCACCCAACGTAACCTCGGCTAGCATAAAGAGTATGTCGGCACGCCTATTGTAACTTGTATGCAGGTACCCAGGACCCGAGTAGGTCAGGCAGGAGCCAGGTTACTACTTGGCTTACAAGGGAAGGAAGGTATCTTCAACGGTCAGTGCTCTTCTCTCTCCACTATAGCGTGAGCACAGCGGACAGAGGAGAGGACCAGCGAGTACGGGCCGACAAGAGTAATGTTGACCTGGTCGGGTGACGAGGGCACCGCAGAGGATCACATAGGGTCTCTAGGTGGCTTACGATGGGAAAAAGAGTAGCACCTCTTTACTATTTTGGGAGAGGCATATTCTGGGAATATGCCCTAACTTGTAACCTGGTTAGCCCTATATAAGGAGGGCTAGGACCTCCTTAGAGAGGGATCGATCATTTTTACTAGGACAGGACGCTAGAGTAGAGGTGAGAGTAAGAGAGCTTCTTCTTCCTCCTCTCTCTAATATAGCTCAAGGAGGTTCTATAACCTTGGTGGATCTTGGGAATACAAACATCTGTGTGTGGAATCACCACACTATCCCTCCCTGGATACCTCTAGCACACTTAGTCCCCACCTTTAGCCTATACATGGCATCTGCCATGATACCACCACGACAGTTGGCACACACCATGGGGCATGCAGCGATGCTAGCTGGAGTCAAGATTCGGACGGTAAACTTCATCGTCGCCAGTGAGTGTGTCATATCCAGGCTCGTTCAGCGCTTCGGTGTGCTGGACTACGTCAGCGACAATGCGTGAGCTTCGTTGTGCGCCCTCCTCCGTGCAACAGGCTCTTCATCAACCTTGGCGCCCACAAGATCTACATCGGCATCGATGAGTCCTGCATTCATCCTTAGCACGTCGTTGAGGGAGGCGAGCCACCACTCAGCGCGGATTGCGGCTCGCGTATCACTCACCCCTCCAGCTGCATTGAGGTCATGCTGATGGCACCAGATGCAGGAGCAAGGAAGGACCCAGTGCCAGATCCGCACGCTACCCCAAAGGTATCTAGGTTAAGGTTTCCTCCACTAGAGAGGCCAGACAACATGTTGCAGCAGACAATAGATAGCATAGCAGCTCCCATAGCACCTGTAGTAGATCTAGCTCAGGCATAGGCCGAGTTAGAGGAGACCCGGCAGAAGATGTTAGCAGGGGAAAAGAAGGTAGCCGAGTTGCAGTAGTCACTTAACATCACACCGTGTGAGTATGCTAAGGCAAACCGAATCAGTCCCACCCATATGGACGGTGTGAAGATCAAGGGTAGAAACCTCATCACTGAGATAGATAAGGAGTATTATCCTAAGCCAGGTCGTTCGGCTACTCTCGTAATAGCGGGGCTGGAGAGGTATAGGACCCCAGCAAAGAACCTCAGGGCTGCTGATGCAGCAGCGTCCAAGTTAGAGGGACTGACCGGAGAAGCCCGGGAGAGGCAGTAGGAAAGAGTAAACCAATTAGTGAGGGTAGCAACCAAGCAGAATGAGGAAATAGTCAAAGCAAACCCGGTAGTAGCAGGAGGCTCCCACATAGTTCATTCGTCAAGACGTATCCTGGCGAAATCCGCTGGAGCTGCATCGTCCCCTCATATAGGCCCAAGGAGAGAAGAGGTGGTAACCTCGGCGAGAAAAAATAAGCAGATAGTCCCATATGACCCGACAAGGGCATGGAAAGGAAAAGCAATACAAGGTGATGAGGATCATCACAGTGCCAGCTAAGGTGAAGCTGGACGAGTTAACCGTGACGAAGGCAATACCGGTCAAGGAAATGCTGGAAACGGCAATGTCGGGCAGCATAACTCGGTGGGAGCAGGGAAAAACCCACCTCGGCAATAGCAGAATCAATACATACCTCAGCAAGAGCAAAGTGCCGGCCCAGCTATGCAGCAACAACAATATGTTCGTCGAGGTTAAGATAGATACAGTGATGGTTACTCGATGATGGCTGATGCCGGGTTCCCCAAGACGGAACATCATGTGATTGGATCAAGGTTGGGAAATAGGAACTTACAGTCAAATGATGCAAGCTTGAAGCTTGACTGAATCTATATGTCAGAGATGATTGAGGGACAAGGTCCTCCGGGTCTAGCATGCTTTGGACCTCGGATTATGAGAGAACCTCCAATGCCAAACTTTCAGTTAGCTAGAGGCACCAAAACATATGACAGCAACACCAAGCCGGAGGATTGGCTGATTGATTATGCCATAGCGGTGAACATTGCCACGGGTAATCTAAGATGGGATATGAGATATGTACCTCAGATGTTGGAGGGGCCAACAAGGGTATGGCTAAACAATTTTCCTCCTAGAAGTATCAACTATTGGTTGGATTTTGAGGAAATGTTCGTCAGCAATTTCTCGAGCATGTATAAGAGGCCGAATAGGCCGCAAACTCTGGCAATGTGCAAGCATAGGACGAATGAGACAGACCGGGGTTCTTAACTCGCATGTGCAATGTGCACAATTCATGCGAAGGGGTGATTGATTCACAAGCCATTGCTTGGTTTGCGCACGGATGTCGATATGCGAGTATGTTGTGGCAGAGGTTGTAAAGAGATATGCCAACTACACTGGCTAAAACAATCAGAATTGCTGACTCGTATGCGTTGGGTGATCCAACTCAACCTTGGCTTGTGTCAAACGAGTCAAATGAGGAGTATTACCACTAAGATGGAGCTGGATCATCCCGGCAAATGACTACCAGGGTAAGAGAAGCGATGATAGGCCGGATTACAGGTACAGCTCAGAACAAGTTGCTACTGTGAATCAGGATCAGCCAAATGCAAGTGCTAGCCAGTGTAAAAAAACTGGAGGGCAATAGTGGACTCTATGGCAAGAAAACTTGGACACCAGAGTATAAGAAACAGTGGCAAGAAAAGAAGTATAGGCCGAGGTATACCTATGAGTCTATGCTGGATCAGCTGTGCAAGTTTCACACGCCAAACCCAAGTAACCCGACGAATCACACGACTCGGCAATGTGAATGGATGAGGAAAATAGAGCAAGGTGGCTCGGGGAATACTCAGGCACCTTGGCACGATTCATGTCGGCATGATGGACCTCAGCACGATGCGCCTCGGTAGCCGCAGCTCACTGGGGCAAATGGGCAGTAGATGATGTTACCACCACCTCCGCCGAGGTACGGAAGCATGAGAAAAGGGAGGTAGTGCATCAGGTGGATAACCAACACCAACATAACCAAAGGTACCCGGCAATGACGAGAGAAATGAATACAAAGAGCACCACTAGAGTTACTGCGTGTTTACCATAGAGGAAACTAACCGAAAGGGCGTGCAGCACAGACATATGGAGGTAAATGCAGTAATACCAGCTATGATGAGGTATATGCCTTGGTCTGATTAAGAGGTTATGTGGAGCATCAAGGATCACCATAAGCTCATGCCGAGTCCTGGATCATATGCTCTGGCGCTTGACCCAACTTTCATCGAGCCAAATATCAATGTGAAGTTCTCCAAACTGTTGATCGACAATGGAAGCAGCATCAATATCCTGTATAAGGACACGATGCATAAGCTGGGAGTTTCAGAGAACATGCTTCAGGCAACAAAGACCATGTTTCACGACATTGTTCCGGGTTTGTCTTGTGAGCCCATTGGAAAAGTTCGGATTGATGTCCTATTCGGCACCAGAGATAACTGCCGAACTAAGAATCTAGAGTTTGAGGTTGTTGACTTGGACAACGCTTATCACGCATTACTCGGCAGGCCAGCTATGTTTAAGTTTATGGCTAGTACCCACATTGGCTACTTGAAGATGAAAATGCCGGGTCTGAATGGAGCACAACAACAAGTTTCCCTCAATTATGAAACCAAGGTTATCGAACCAGTAGGAGCAAGGAAACAACTCCAAGGTGTTGTTTCCAACTTGGAATCCTGCACAACACAACCACAGAACTTTGTCCCCAACTTACAGTGAGGTTGTCAATCTCACCGGTTTTGCTGAAAACAAAGGATACGTATTGTGTGGAAGAAAGTAATAACTTGCAGAAAGTAAATAGAAAACAGTAAACAATTGTAGATTTATGGTTAAAGAAAGGATAGGGGTCCATAGTTCACTAGTGGCGATTCTCCTTAAGATAGATGACATGTTGGGTGAACAAATTACAGCGGGGCAATTGACAAACATCGAGAAAGCATACATGCATATACTAATCATCTTGACTCCTATGAGATTTGATTGGGCATTACAA
Organism: Avena eriantha; assembly: GCA_910589775.1. Lineage (NCBI taxonomy): Eukaryota > Viridiplantae > Streptophyta > Magnoliopsida > Poales > Poaceae > Avena > Avena eriantha. Next base: position 324,238,574 of record OU342740.1, on the reverse strand, counting down.
CATTATACATAGACCGTAATCCAACTACATCTATGACTAACAATCCACCTTCAGGTTATCATTTGAACCCCCTCCAGTATTAAGTTGCAAGCAATAGATAATTGCATTAAGCATTGCGTGTAAGTAAACAATATGATTGTTCTATGAACAAAGGATTGTTGTTTTCTCCCTAGTAGCAACAACACATCTAGTACCTTAGAGATTTCTGTCACTTCCCTAGATTATTAGAGGCATGAACCCACTATCGAGCATAAATACTCCCTCTTGGAGTTGCTAGCATCTACTTGGCCAACATATATACTAACAACGGAGAGCATGCAAGATCACAAATAACAAAGACATGATAGAATCAATAATCAATCTTAAATAGCATCTCAATATCCATTGAATCCCTGCAAACACAACATGTATGATTACAAATAGATGATCTTGATCATGAACGGAGCTCACAAGATCTAAACATGGTAGCACAAAGGAGAAGAACCAACCATCTAGCTACTACATGGACCCGTAGTCCAAGGATGAACTACTCACGCATCACACTGGAGGCTTGCATGGTGATGAAGAAGGCCTCCAGGGTGAATTCTCCCCTTTGGCAGGGTGCCGGGAAGAGCTTCAGATCCCTCCCGATCTAGGGATGGAGATGACAGCATCTACAGACTCGTTCGTAGAATTTTGATCGGATACTTAGGGTTTCTGTATCGAAAGCAATATATAGGCGAAAGGGGAGGCCGATGGGGTGCCCTAGGCGGCCACACCACCCCCTGGAGTGTGCCAGGCCTGGCCGCGTGGCCAGGTGGTGTGGACGGCCCCTGGCCCATCTCCGTCTCATATTCTGGCTCCGTGTCCCCCTCGGTGAAATATTGACTTTGGCTTTTGTCCCGTCCAATTCCAAGAATATTCATTTTCTGACTTTCCTAGAACCAAAAATAGCAGAAAACAGGCACCTGGCACTATGGCATCTTGTTAATAGGTTAGTCCAAGAAAGTGTATAAAAAGTACTCCAGAGTGCGGACAAAACATAAGAAAGTATATATAAACCAAGCATGGAACATCAAAAATAATAGATACGTTAGCAATGTATCAACATCCCCAAGCTTAATTCCTGCTTGTCTTGGAGTAGGTAAGTGATAAAAAGAAAGAATAATTTTTGAGGTGACATGCACCATCATAAACTTGATCAAAGTATTTGTAAAACATTGATAGCTGGGATCATAGTACTTCAACATAGCATGAAAGATATAGTTCTAACAATAAGACATAGCAACTATGTTGTAACATGAAAGGGCACAAACAAAAGATTGATGAATAAGAATGCTTTGCAAGTCCTTTGTTTGTTTCACATAAAGAAAACATAGCATAGTGGCATTCAGCTTGTCCCTCAAAGAGTAGCAAAACATAAATGCATATGACACCTTCAAAGTTTATAAGGGTGACTAGATACAAATAGTTTAAGAACAAGCAATATCAAAGTTATGCATCAATCAACAAGTCTTGGGACAATGCATATTAAACTAAGAATGTCACTATGCTCTCTCAATAGGTGCATAAAGATAGAAGATGGAGACTCAACATAAAAGTAAAAGAAAGGCCTTCATAGAAGGAAGCAGGGATTCAAGTCTCATAAAGAGCTTCCAAAAATTATGGTACTTATTAGCTTTCAGCTCTCATTACCCCTATGATAAGTATCTTGAAGTGATTAAGGTTAAAGTGAACAAACTATGGAGTATATGCTTAACAAATTATAAGTTGAAAATCTCATGTCCCTTGAATACGAGGGCCCCTCATGCTACTCAACTTTAGTTACTGGTAAGTTCTTGTCATAGTAAGTAGATGTGTATCATAGAAAACCACCAACGGGGTACCCCTTGCCCGATGATACGGAAGAATCCCCATATCAAAATGACAAGGCAAGCAGACAACGAGCATCTCAGCAATCGTCTTATTTACCATGGGAAAATTGTGCTTTTTTCTCTCTTTCCTCTTTTCTCATCTTTTTTTCCTTTTCTCTTTTTCTCAATCACTATCTCTTTTTTTATAAGAAGAATGCTTCCTAGATTGCTCATTATGGTTACGCTGCAGGTTTCCACCATGATTAGGCATGGATTAGACCAGTGGCCCAGGCGTTTCTCTAACACACATACATAACTCCATGGACTTGCAAGCTCCCCTTTCATTTCACACCGACGAGATCCATAGACAAAAGAGCATGATATCAACTAGGTACAATGTACTAGTGCAATGTTGAAAGCATTCCCCACGACAACATGGTTCTGCTAATCCCCAACATATAAGTGCAAGCATATACAACATAGATGACACAATGGTTCAAGTTTATTAAGGGCAAGAAAAGTAAAGTGTGTCATCAAGTTCGTGAGAGCTTTAATCACAAGTTTTCTCATAACAAGTTTAATTCGGAAGGTAGATAAAAACATGAATATAATTGGAATAGCAAATGCTAATAGGTAGGTATGGTGGACTATTTGGAATAACTTGGTTTTATTTTGAGTTCGATGCATGAGTGGAACTCACAATTGGTTATGGAGGCTAGCAAAAGACTGGGAGCGACCAACTAAGAGAGCAATAATGGCCATAATCATGCAAAGTGACAAAACATCATTAATTAAAGCATAAACTGATATTACAAGTCGAAAACTAAAGGATCAGCACGGCTATGGTGACTTGGGATAGTCATAACATGGTGTGAGCATGCGCCAAGTCAACCCAAATAAAGCATCAAAGGAGAATACCACAATACTATGCTTTAATATGCTAAAACAATGCATGGTTCTTTCAAGGCACATTACGCAATCTCAATTGTTTATAACATGTCATGCTACAAAAAAAAATCACTAAGCATAAAGCCAAAACAATATCAAGCATGACATGACAAAGCATAGGCCACAATCAAAAACAAGCTCCTTTTTACCACTTAAGCATGAACTTTTCATACTCTTTTCCAATCCAAACCAACCTATTTGAAAATTAATGTATGAAAGAGGGGATCCAACCAATTTATTCAAACAAACTAAGTAAATCAAGAAAACCAAAACCAAAACGAAGGCGCTCCAGGAACAACACAACTATGCATGAAACAATAAAAATGAAGTGTTTGGAAGAAACCTGGGATTTTTATTGATGAAGATGGGGATGCCTTGGGAATCCCTAAGCTTTGACGCTTGTACTTCTTGGATATTTCTTGGGGTGACACGGGTGGCATCCCCGAGCTTGAGCTTTAGTCTATTCTTCATCTCATTACATCATTCTTTCCATACACCTGAAATTTTTCCTTCATACAAAACTTCACACAATCTTTATTAGCAACATTAGTGTACTAAAGATAATAAGTCTTTGGGTTCAGTTCCAACACCAATAAAACTTCCATTAAAACACAAGCTACTGTAGTACTTCCCTCAAAAATCTCAATTTCCCAAAAAGAACTCAAAAAGGAATCAACAAGAAGCAAATGCAAATAATGGCAGAAATCTGTCAAAACAGACTAGCAGGTAAAAACCAATTTTTCGAAGATCTTCTGTTGCTCAAATTGAAAAGTGTTGAACTAACGAAAGTTAGATAACAACCTGGGGCAGAAGAACCAAAATTCACGCCTCAAAACGATGTACGGAGATTTTACAAGAATTTTTACAGCGAAGCACAAAAATCTGATCGAGACAGCAACTTTCCCAAGCATTACTTCTCTCTCATTAGAGGTTACTCTTGGCACAAAAATCAAATAAAAAGGATAAGGAGCGGTTATTATAGAGGTAATAACTTCCAAGACTCATCTAAAACTTTTGGGTTATCTCCCAATAAGTACTTTTCTTTAACGCCTTTAAGTTAGGCATAAGAAGCAAGAAAAGAATCAAGTATTCTCAAATGAAGAAGCATTAAGACCAAATTTCTTGCCCTTACCTCTCTTACTTTTATTCTTAACCTTGGGGAACATATGATTGTTTGGTGGAGAATCAAAGTGCATGGTGCCCTTTTGCACATCTATTATTGCTTCAAGGAGTTTTAATAGGGATCTTCCAAGTGTAATTTGTCCTTTTCCTACACATTCAATAACAAGATAATCAGTAGAAACCATTTTCCCTAGGATCTTTGTAAACACTCCTTTAGATATTCCAATTGGTAATATTGTGGCATTATTAGCAAGAAATATTTCTTCTCCTCCTTTAGAAAGTCCCCAAAGATTTAAAGATTCATAGATATCTTTAGGCATAAGACATAATTCAAACATGATATCACAGCGAGCATGAAAAGTTTCATTATTTATAACAATCTTTACTATAGGAAGCCATTTTGAGGGTTCGGAATTTATTGGAACATAATCATGATGCTCTCCAAACGTGTTATAGCAATCTTTTAAACTAGCAGTGTGGGTCTCAAGAGTGTTCAATCTAGCAAATATGTTTATAAAGGAAGAATCAGATTTGCTAGGCAAGTTGTAAGTAAAGACCAACTTCTTTATGGCATTAAAAGCATCATACTCATTGCATTGGAGGAAATCTCCTCCCACTACAGCGTCCAAAGCATATCTATAGAAAAGAGAAGTTCCAAGATAAAAACTCCTAAGAAACAAGCTTTGAGTCATTTTAGGTTTAGTTTTTTCATGTAAATTATAGATTCTAGACCAAGCTTCTTTGAAACTCTCTTCGATTCCTTGTTTGAAAGTGAAAATCATTTCCTCAGGTGACATAGTGATTGGAGCAATGCTAGACATAATGGCAACTTAAGATAGGAAGTAATAATATTTTTTGTGTTTTTAATAAAGAAAGTAAACTTAGTACAACTAATGTTCTTTGTGTTTTTGATAAAGAAACAAGCAAACAAAGCAAAAATAAACTAAGCAAAACAAAAATAACATAGTAAAGAGATTGGTTATGTGGGACTCCCCTTGTGAAGATGTCCTTGACTCCCTGGCAACGGCGCCCGAAAAATACTTGCTGGCTCGTGGTTGATATCGAGCTCGTTGGGGAACCCCAAGAGGAAGGTATGATGAGCATAGCAGCAAGTTTCCCTCAGTTATGAAACCAAGGTTATCGAACTAGTAGGAGCAAGGAAACACCTCCAAGGTGTTGTTTCCAACTTGGAATCCTGCACAACACAACCACATAACTTTGTCCCCAACTTACAGTGAGGTTGTCAATCTCACTGGTTTTGCTGAAAACAAAGGATTAAACGTATTGTGTGGAAGAAAGTAATAGCTTGAAGAAAGTAAACAGAAAACAGTAAACAGTTGTAGATTGATGGTAAAAGAAAGGACCGAGGTCCATAGTTCACTAGTGGTGATTCTCCTTAAGATAGATGACATGTTGGGTGAACAAATTACAGCGGGGCAATTGACAAACATCGAGAAAGCATACATGCATATACTAATCATATTGACTCCTATGCGATTCGATTGGGCATTACAACATTATATATATACCGTAATCCAACTACATCTATGACTAATAATCCACCTTCAGGTTATCATCCTAACCCCCTCCAGTATTAAGTTGCAAGCAACAAATAATTGCATTACGCATTGCGTGTAAATTAAACAATACGATTGTTCTATGAACAAAGGATTGCTGTTGTCTCCCTAGTAGAAACAACACATCTAGTACCTTAGAGATTTCTATGAGTTCCCCAGATTACTAGAGGCATGAACACACTATCGAGCATAAATACTCCCTCTTGGAGTTGCTAGCTTCTACTCAGCCAAGATAGCTACTAACAACGGAGAGCATGCAAGATCACAAATAACAAAGACATGACAGAATCAATAATCAATCTGAAATAGCATCTCAATATCCATCGGATCTCTACAAACACAACATGTATGATTACAAATAGATGATCTTGATCATGAACGGAGCTCACAAGATCTAAACATGGTAGCACAAAGGAGAAGAACCAACCATCTAGATACTACATGGACTCGTAGTCCAAGGATGAACTACTCACGCATCACACCGGAGGCTTGCATGGTGATGAAGAAGGCCTCCAGGGTGAATTCTTCCCTTTGGCAGGGTGCCGGGAAGAGCTTCAGATCCCTCCCGATCTAGGGATGGAGATGACAGCATCTACAGACTCGTTCGTAGAATTTTGATCGGATACTTAGGGTTTCTGTATCGAAAGCAATATATAGGCGAAAGGGGAGGCCGATGGGGTTCCCTAGGCGGCCACACCACCCCCTGGCGTGTGCCAGGCCTGGCCGCGCGGCTAGGTTGTGTGGACGGCCCCTGGCCCATCTCCGTCTCATATTCTGGCTCCGTGTCCCCCTCGGTGAAATATTGACTTTGGCTTTTATCCCGTCCAATTCCGAGAATATTCATTCTCTGACTTTCCTGGAACCAAAAACAGCAGAAAACAGGCAGCTGGCACTGTAGCATCTTATTAATAGGTTAGTCCAAGAAAGTGTATAAAAAGTACTCCAAAGTGTGGACAAAACATAAGAAACTAGATATAAACCAAGCATGGAACATCAAAAATTCTAGATACGTTAGCAACGTATCAATCACCATGACTGGGGACTTCAGGCGCTCCATGGAGTGTGCCTCAGCCAGGTCAAACTTGGCAGAGTTACTGGTGACAGCACATGAAAACAAAAGGATGCAAGAGGCTATAGCACTGGCTCAGTCGGCATAGCTGAATATGCCGGTGTTGAGCAACCCGCACTAAAGTGTGTCATTCTAGCCAAAAAAAGATACCAAGAAAGTGCCCATTGATGATTAGTTCCTAGAGAGTGTCGTAACTACTGGTGTTGGGTTAGGCGACAAATAGAAAATCAAGCTTGTACACTTCCTCCATGAGAATCGGGATTTCTTTGCTTGGTCCACACAAGATCTGCAAGGTGTACTAAGGGAGCTGGCCGAGCACTCTTTGCATGTCTGAATCAGAGCTAAGATGGTGAAGCAACCTCTCCGACGCTTCACCGAAGACAGGATAAAGATGATTGGTGATGAGATAGCTCGGCTCCTTGCAGCCGGGTTTATCATGGAAGTACTATATCCGGATTGGCTGTCTAATCCGGTGCTTGTGGAGAAGAAGAAGGATGATCCAAATGTAGCAATGGTGTGGCGTATGTGTATCGATTACACGAACCTGAATAAGGCGTGTCCAAAAGATCCATTCCCACTGCCGAGGATAGATCGGGTCATTGATTCAACCACTTGGTGTGAATTGTTGTCATTTGTAGATGCGTACTCTGGTTTCCACCAGATACCCCTGAACCCAGATGATCAAATAAAGACTGCTTTTATTACCCCATATGGGTCTTATTGCTGTCACACCATGCCATTTGGCTTACGTAATGCAGGAGCAACATAACAGAGGTGTATGCAAAAATGTTTACATGATCAGATTGGAAAAAACATCCCAGTATACGTAGATGATGTTATGATAAAAACAAAGGAAAGCAAAACGGTCCTAGATGATATCCCGCAAACATTGACGAACCTCAGAAGGTTCCGAATGAAGCTTAACCCAGAGAAATGTACCTTTCGTGTGTTGGCTAGGAAGTTGCTCGGTTTTCTCGTGTCCAGCCGAGGTATCGAGGCCAACCCCACTAAAATACGAGCTATAGAAAGAATGGAACTGCCGAAGTGCCTTAATGATGTTTAGAAGTTCACTGGTGCCTGACATCATTAAGTCGGTTTGTATGTCGGCTGGGAGAAAAGGCATTGTCTCTCTATCAACTAATGAAAAAGTCAGATAAATTCGTATGGACACCGTAAGCTCATAGTGTATTTCATGAACTAAAAAAGATGGTAGCTTCTGCACCAGTGTTAGCTTCACCACTATCCAAAGACCTGATGTTGCTCTATATAGCAGCGACCAACCAAGTCATAAGTGTCGTGGTAGTGGTGGAGCATGATGAGGAAGGTAAGTCGGTGAAGAGGCCAGTATATTACCTGAGCGAGGTATTGTCTACTTTGAAGCAGAACTATCCTCATTATCACAAGATGACGTATGGTGTGTACATGGCAGCCAAGAAGCTTAAGCATTACTTCAAGGAACACCCCATAAAAGTGATATGTGAAGCACCCATATCTGAGATAATGAGTAACAAAGATGCAAGTGCCGGATTGCAAAATGGGCAATTGAGCTAGCCCCTTATGCACCACAATTTGATAGAAAGGATGCAATAAAATCTCAAGCTGTGGCAGATTTTTTCATGGATTGGGCCGAGATGCAGTACGAACCACCTCTGCTGGACTCTAACTATTGGAGGATGCATTTTTTATGGATCAATGCTGAAGGAAGGATTAAGGGTCGAGATAGTACTTACCTCGCCTAAGAAAGATTAGTTGAAATATGTGCTCCAGATACATTTTCGAGCATCAAACAATGTGGCCAAGTATGAAGCGCTCGTGCATGGACTGAAGGTGGAAAAGGAGGTTGGGATACGTCGGATACAGTGCTTCGGTGATTCGGATTTAGTGGTACAGTAGGTATCTGGTAATTGGGATGCGCTAGATGCGAAAATGGCCCTTTATAGATTTCATGTCCAAAAGATATGTGGGTACTTCAAGGGATGCAAATTCCACCATGTACCTCGGCTTAAAAATGAAGCAGCTGACATACTGTCTAAGCTAGGATCATCTTGGTAGTCCATCCCGCTAGGAGTTTCTTTGGAACATTTGAGAAAGCCATATATCTCCCCTTCACCAAAATCTGAGTCAATCTATATCCCGGCAAACCATGGATTAGAAGCTACCCCTTGATACGTCGTAAACGTATCTATAATTTCCGATGTTCCATGCTTGTTTTATATCTACTTTCTTATGTTTTGTTCACACTTTGAGGTATTTTTATACACTTTCTAGAACTAACCTATTAACAAGATGCCACAATGCTAGTTGTCTATTTTCTGCTGTTCTTGGTTTTAGAAAAGCTAGTAAGGAAATATTCTCGAAATTGGACCGTACAAAAGCCTAAGTCAATATTTTACTAGAAGGAACATAGAGTCTGGAGGGGAGACGACGTGGCGCACCAGGGCGGCCAGACCTGGTGGCGGCGCGGCCAGCCCTAGGCGCGCCGCCAGGGGGTGTGGGCCCCCTGGTACTCCACTGACCTTGCCCCTTCGCCTATAAAAGCCTCCCGGGACAAAAACCCTCAGCACAAGATCAGAATTCCACGAAAAGTTCCGTAGCACTACCGCCACCGAAGAAGAGATTCAGGGGACAGAAGTCTCTGTTTTGGCACCCTGCCGGGACGGGGAAGTGCCCCCGGAGCCATCTCCATCGACTCCACCGCCATCTCCATCGCCGTTGCTGACTCCCATGATGAGGAGGGAGTAGTTCTCTCTCGAGGCTAAGGGCTCTACCGGTAGCTATGTGTTCATCTCTCTCTATGCCTGATCTTATGAGATCATGAGCTTTGTAATCTATAGATCTATTCTGCTACTCAAGTGCTTCAATTAATCTCTGCTTATCCCCACATGTGTGAAGTAGATAGTGTGCACACCGTGTGGCACTGTGGCTAAGGTTACAGAAATACTTATCATGAGTATAATTTGAGTTGGATGTCTCTATGAGATTGTGGTGTTTGTTGGAACCATCTAGCGCTCAAGGTGATAGTGAGGGGTTATCTAGATGGGGAAGGCGAACTTTGAGGTGTGCTATTATAGCCCTACATTGTCCAACCGGAGAGTAGTTCAGGGTAGCATAATGAAGACAAGATATTTATATGAGAGTGTCCACTAGTGAAAGTATGATCCCTAGGCCTTGTTTCTAAGCATTGAAAGACCATTTACAATCAGTCCTATTACATGTTTGCTTGCTGCCACTCTTATTTCAGATTGCAATTACCACTTATAATCATCCAGATTACTTGTATTTCACTATCTCTTCACCGAACTAGTGCACTTATACACCTGACAAGTGTATTGGGTGTGTTGGGGACACGAGACTTCTTGTATCTTGATTGAAGGGTTGCTTGAGAGGGATACCTTTGACCAGTTCGTCCCCAAGTTCGATAAACCTTGGGTGATCCACTTAAGGGAAACTTGATGCTGTTCTACAAACATCTGCACTTGGAGGCCCATCATTGTCTACAAGAATAGAAGTGCGTAGACATCAAGCTATTTTCTGGCGCTGTTGCCAGGGATTGAAGAAGAAGAAGCTCCCACGTCAACCACACGCCATCAAAGCTATTTTCTGGCGCCGTTGCCGGGGAGGTAAGGTAAAAGGTGCTCACATCCTCTGGCTAGTAAGCTATATTCTAGTACTATTGCTGGTGAGTGCTCGAAGTTATTTCCTTTAGATTCTGCAATTATATCTATTTGTTTCTTGTTTTTTCACTTGTTCGGCTTAATGGAAAACAAAAACAAAATTAGAGAACTTTATAGTATTTATCTTGAGTTAGGACATGAAGTGTTTGAAGAGAAAATTAAAAAACCTACGTAACTTTATTTGCATGCTAATAGAAATGTTATTAGTATGAATTATTTGAACACCTTTCTTACTAATGCTATTGAAACGTCTAAGCTTGGGGAAGTTAGTTTTTACGAAAATGATCTTTTTAGTTCCCCAGCTTTAGAGGAGAAAATTTGCTCTGATGATACTTTATCTCCCATATGTGGTAATTCTAATGATACTTGTGATATTTTAAATCCACATACTGAAAGCGCCCCTTTTAAAACTATGGAAATTGTTGAACGTGTTATGAATAACTGTTATTTTGGAGATGGAATTGTCCATCCCGGTGATCATTTACCCTTTATACATGAATTATGCGAGTTGTTCAAGTGTGCAGGTATTTCAATGAACCAAGTTAAGAGGAAACTATTCTCTTTATCTCTTAAGGGCAAAGCAAGGGAGTGGTATGAGCTACTAGACGATCCTCATCATTCGGAGTGGAAGGAACTTGAATCTCTCATTTACTCTAAATTTTATCCTCCTCATGAAATTCATAAAGATAGTAATTATATTTATAATTTTCATCCTCATGATGGAGAAAGTATTGCCCAAACATGGGGGAGACTAAACTCACTAATGCTCAAATGTCCCATTCCTGATCTCCCTAGTCATATTGTTATTAATAATTTTTATGCAAGCCTTTCAGGACATTACAAGGACTACCTAGATACCTGTTTAGAGGGATCCTTCACAAGTAAGGAGGTCAAAGCTAAGTTGTATCTTCTTGAAACAATTCAAAGCAATACCGAAGATTGGGATAATGACAAAGGTAAAAAACAGGTATAAACTATGAGTATGATTGCATTAAGTCTTTCGCTAAAACTACTGATTTTCAAGAGCTTAGTGCTAAATATGGTCTTGATCCTCAAATTCTTGTTGATTGTTGTAGAGCCTTTGCTTCTCATATTAATGCTCCGAAAGAAAATTGGGACATGTATCATGAGCCTTTTAAAGACACTTGCATGAAAAATGAAGTTGTTATTAATGATAGCAATAAACATGCTCAAACATCTGAAAGTACTATTTCTTATAAGCATGTCAATTTTGTGGAGTACATACACCTTGTGAAAAGAATCAAATTGAAGAAGAATATTGTATCACCCACAGGAATAAAAAACCAGAACATGGTATAGGGCTCTAAATGATCTTGGTAAAAAAGTGTGTGCCCTCTATCCTTTTATTTGTGAACTTTGCTTTGAAGTGGGTCATTTCAATTTTCAATGCGCAGGCCATAATAAAAGCCCTTCTAATCCAATGAGTACTACAAGTTTGTATTGTGATAACATGATCACTCCTAATCAGCATGATGAACTTACATTATTTTTGGGGTGTGAAGAGTTATCAAGAAAAACTTCTTTGGTAGATATGAGTGCTTTTGATATGAATAGCGTCTTGCATGGTTGTCATCTTTACTGTGTTGATAATTTCCACACAAATACTTACATACAAAATATTATAAAAGATGAGATTCTACCAAAATATGACAGGACTAATATGTGTTTTGTTCTTATTAATGAAAAGGAGGAATCCTCCAAAGTTTCTTCTATTGTATGTAACAATAAACCAGGGTATATGGAGATGATTCCTTTTAAGCCTCTCCCTCCTAAAGACAAGAACAAAAAGAAGAAGAGGAGGAGTAAAAGGAGGGAGGAAACGGTATTTTCCCCTAAGCATGTTGCTCCTATTATAGTTTTTGATGAGTCTGAACTCGATGATGTTCATATTCCTATTACCTATAGTAGTGATCATGATTGGGAAAAGCACACTACTTTTAATATTGAAAATCTCTTTGGGGAAAATGAGGATGTTAATAATTGATGTACTATTAGTACTATCCGTGTTCCTTCCAATGATGATATGTTTACAAATGAACACACTTTGGAAGATAACTATTATATTTCTTATGATGATACTATACCTCCAATATATGATGATTACAATGATGAATATGATATTTTAAGTCCACCTACTATTGAGGAGAAAATTAATTATGATTACAATATGCCTCCTATATTTGATGATTATGGTGATGAGAATAATAACGATAGCTATTTTGTTGAATTTGCTCCCACTATGATTAATAAGAATGACTATGCTTATAGGGAGAGTAATAATTATTTTATGCATGTGGCTCATGATAAGAATATTTTATGTGATATTTATATTGTTAATTTTATTCATGACGCTACTGAAAGTTATTATGAGAGAGCAAAACAGGGTTTTATGTATCTCAACAATATTAAGTTTCCCCTCTTTATGTTGAAATTTCTGAAGTTGTACTTGTTTTGCTTTCCTATGCTTGTTGCGTTGTGCTTTCATGACTTGTTTCTTTACAAGATTATTTTTCATAGAAAGTGGGTTAGACTTAAATTTGTTCCATATTTGCTTCTTGATGCTCTCTTTTACTTCAATTCATATTTTTTATGTGAGCATCATCGAAATTATCATGCCTATCTTAATGGCTATAAAGAAAGAGCTTTTGGGAGACAACCCATTATATTTTTACTTTCAGTTTATTTTTGTTTTGTCGAGTCTTGGAATTTATTGCCTCTATAATAACCTCTCCTGATCCTTTTTGTTTGGTTTTTGTGCCAAGAATAACCTCTAATGAGAGGGAAGTAAGATATGGGGAAGTTGCTGTCCTGAAACAGATTTTTGTGCGTCACTGTAAAAAATCGTGAAAAATCTCGGTACGTTAGATTGAGCTGTAATTTTGTTTGATTATGCCCCAGTTTATTACCCAACTTTTGTTAGTTTTGCACTTTTCGATTTGAGCAACAGAAGATTTTTGAAAAAATTGGTCTTTACCTGCTGGTCTGTTTTGATAGATTTCTGCCATTATTTGCATTTGCCTCTTAGTCAGATTCTTTTTGAGTTCTCTTGGATCACTTGAGCTCTTAAAAGGAATTTCTACAGTAGATTGTTTTTTAATGGAAATTTTACTTGTGTTGAAACTAAATCCAAAGACTTATTATCTTGAATACACTAATGTTGCTAATGAAGATTGTGTGAAGTTTCGTATGAAGGAAGTTTTCAAGTGTAGGGAGGGAATGATGTGATGAGATGAAGTATGGACAAAAGCTCAAGATTGGGGATGCCACCAATGTCACCCCAAGAAATATTCAAGAAGTACAAGCGTCAAAGCTTGGGGATGCCCAAGGCATCGCCTTCTTCATCCATAAAAATCTCAGGTTTTCTTCCGAAACACTTCATTTTTATTGTTTCATGCACAATTGTGTTGTTCTTGGAGCGTCTTTTTTTTTGTTTAGTTTGCTTGAATAAATTGGATGGACCCCTGCATTCATATGATATTTCAAATAAGTTGATTGGTGATTGGAAAAGAGTAGGAAAGTTCATGCTTATAAGTGGTATAAAAGGAGTTTTGTTTTGACTATGGCCTAGACTTTATCATGTCATGTTTGATATTGCTTTGACTTTATGCTTAGTAATTATTGATGTAGCATGACTTGTTCTAAATAACTCAGATTGCATAATGTGCCTTGAAAGAATCATGCGTTGTTTTAGCATACAAAAGCATAATATTGTGGTATTCTCCTTCGAAGCTTTATTTGGATTGACTTGGCACATGCTTACATCATGTTAAGACTATGAACCAGTCACCTTAGCCTCTATGATCATTTAGTTTTTGACGTGTAATATCACATTATGCTTTAATTAATAATGTTTTGTCGCTTTGCATGATTATGGCCATTATTGCTCTCTTAGTTGGTTGCTCCCAGTCTTTTGCTAGCCTCCACCTGTACCAAGTATGAGTTCCTCGCATGCATCCAACCCCCAAGAAAACCAAGTTATTCCATAAAGTCCACTATAAATTCCTATGCATGGTGTTTTACACTATTCCAAGTATATTCATGTTTTTATCTACCATCCGAATTAAACTTGTTATGTGAAAATTAGTGATTAAAACTCTCACGAACTTGATGGCACACTTTATTTTCTTATACTTAATAAACTTGGACCATTGCGTCCATCTATGTTGCATATATGCTTGCACTTTATAAGTTGAGAATTAGCAGAACCATGTACCATGGGGAATGCTTTCAACATTGCACTTATTATTCAGTTGATATCATGTTCTTTTGTTTATGGATCCCGATGGTGTGAAATAAAAGAGGAGCTTGTAACCTCATGGAGTTTGTATGTGTGTTAGAGAAACGCATGGGCAGCTAGCCTAAGACTTGCCTAATCTGTAGGGGTTCCAAGCATAAAAACAAGAAATTTTTACCTTACGCCCCTGAACCCCTAATGCTGCCAGGACCTATCTATTAGTAATGCAGTAACGGGAGGGGATTTTTGCGAACTTACCCTTGAAGACCAAAAAGCGTTGTCAACGCTCAGGAGAGCGTGGTTGATGTAGACGAGCCGAAGCCGACCACAAGGTCGTGATGAAGTCCTTGCGCTCATGTGGCTCCAATGACTTGAGTGCCTCAAGTGTGACACCTCGCGGGGAGTTGCACACGTCCGGTGCCTGACGATGACTCTCGCTTCCCCGATCCAGCAACAATTGCGGAAGTAGAGCTCCTAGATCCGAATCCCGCAGCGTGATGGTGCTCCGCGATGTAGATGTCTCTCGTTCGTGTAGTCTGAACTTGGGACCACGGTCACGAGAGAGAGAGAGAATATCAATTGGAGGTCTTCCCAAAAGTGAGAAGACCTTTATTGAATATTGTGTGTATTTGTCTGGCCAAATACCCCCACTATATATAGGGGGAGGGGAGGTACTACCTCCCTCAAAGTCTCGGGGTGGGACTAAAGGAGAGGAGAGGGGGAGAGGTGGCATCGCCGACCACCCCATGGGCCCCGCGGGGGGGGGGGGCGCTGGCCCACTAGGGCGTCGGCCACCCCCTCTGGCCCTTCTCCCTCTTACCTTTCCCTAATGGGCCCTCTTCCCTCCGGAATTAGCCCATTAAGCCTTTTGACCATTTAATTGATTTTCTCTTTTATTAAAAAATTATGAATAAATGATTAAATCAATATTTAACATTCACTCACATATTATTCAATCTCCGTGGCTATGGAACACCTTCCACCTCCACTCCGGACATCCTCCGGACTTACCAAAACCCTTCTGGTTTTCTCTCTACTAGTCTTTGCGATTCTTCTGATCCTATAAACACTCTCTAAGCATTATCAAACCCTTAAGCATGATACCCTACGATTTGGGAACACTCCAGACATGGTTGGGACACTCCCGGACCAATGATCAATAGAGGGACCCGGATGGCCATGTGACCCCTGTGCGTTCCATGAAGATCTTTCGTTGTTTGAACCGGGACAGTCGTGTCTTATTCCCTTTGTCTCTCGATACTTGCATTGCCCGAGATCTGATCAATGACATCACCATGTCGTGTTCAATCTCGTTACCGAACAATTCTACTTGACTCGTTTCGACAAGTGATATCCATGTGATCAAATCACACGCTGCACAGCTATTGGATATAACTTCTCCGAGTGGGTCCTTGAGTATCTTTCCGTCACGTGGATGGAAAAATCCTGCTCTTGACATATATTGCCTCTATGGTTTCCTCCGAGTACCTGAACACACCTTTATAACCACTGTATTACCAAGTGGCGCTTGATGCTATCTAAGCACTCTCGGGAGACAGTGCTTGATATAGCCTCACGGTCTAAGGAAAACTCTACGAGGATCCATTTCTAATCAGCATAACTTGAACTTCGTGACATGATCGGGTCATGATGTTTAGGTTGGGTATTGGTTCATCATCTCATTCAGAGAATGAGTTGACTCCATTTCCAACTGGCATAAATGCCACATGATCAGGAAACTTGATCATTTGTTGACCAATGAACCAGTGACTAGAGTTTCACTGGGAACCCCTGGTTGTTTATATATCACACGTGTATTTATGTTTCCACTCAATACAGTTATAGCATGATATAAAACTTAATCATAAACTTTATGAAATATGATAATAGTCCTTATTACTATTTGTCTCTAGGGTATATTTCCAACAGTCTCCCACTTGCACTAGAGTACAAATAAACTAGCTGCATTTGTTCTTAATCATTGGCACCATGTATCCCAGTACCTTGAACATGCTTACTCATGGAAGAGGTTGAGTCTTGGGTCTGTACTTTACAGTCCCAAATCCTTTGCAACTTACTAATGTCACCTTGATTAACATTAATACTTTATTATCACATGATAACATATGTGTGTATGCATCGTCGCTATGGCAGCAGCCTACAGTGATTCTAGGAGCCTATAGTGACTTCAGATCAACCTCGAGGGCTTTCTCATGGGCACTGTGCCCTTGGACACATCATTCTACATTAAAAGCGAACTAGCCCTAACATAACATTATACAACACTTTGTATGATACCCTTATCTATTATTATAAATGTAATCATCGAAACACGAGTGCACCCTATGCAACTTTCGATGTTTTTGTTCACCTCGCTTCCTACTTGACTCTAATCGGTATTATAGGAGTTTCCAACATATTCCCTTATAGTACCCTTTATGTTTTAAGATATGTCATCCTTTATGGATTTGGAAAACATGTCTACAGTTTCTATTAGACACTGCGGACAAACTTAGCTCAACGTTCTGTGATTCAAACTTAATCACTTACAAAATGTTTCTTCTTGGATCATATATTATGTTAAGTTATCATCATGGTTTTCTAAGATAGAACCTATGTCTCAACATAGTGGATGATGATCATCCTTTCTTTCTTTCAACCATTGATGTTAAACTTAATACTATTCCTAATTTGAGTTATTAAGGACCAGTTCCTTAATTAACTTCTATTCTGAAACCCTTTTCAGAATCCCTTAAGGAATACTACATAACATCATAATACACTTATTATCAACTTCTACACCTTATAAATCATTATTTATCGGTACTTGCGCTTTTATTCTTAACACACTTAAAAATAACTCCTATAAGCTCCCACTCAAAATATGTTCCTAACATATTTGGGTATGAGTCACTACTCTTACTCAAACTATGTTCCTACATATTTGAATTTGAGACTTATATTGCTCCCACTTAAAAATATGTCATTCACATATTGTTTTAGGAAGACTTTCAGAGCTCCCTCAATTTCATGCAAATTGCATATCCACTCACTATTTTGAACGACTTCAAAATCCTTTGATCAAATATCAAACTTGCAGATTTACTATGAGATACTAGTAGTTTTACTAGTTTTAAATCCACTAGACACTTAGCACACTTGAATCAAATTCATTTGAATTCGTCCAATACTTGACAAATTGTGCTTTTGTCATTCATCCCTTTTTTCCACTATGGCTTTGCAGTCATTTGGGAAAATTCAAGTAACCCCTTTTACTTGTGAGATTCAGCAACGAATTGCTTTCTAATCTCAAGGGAATTTTGCTTTGGGATTTCTCATAATTCTAGTTTACCATTATTTCCTTAGTAGTTCGTAGGTATGTCATATTCCAAGAATCATGACAAATGATTCACAAATGTCTCCATACAAGATATGGGTTACATTTTGAATCCTACTTCATGTAGTGAAAACACCAGTGGGGAAAACACAATGATCATTATCATTGATTCTTTCCTTCGTGAAGAGAATCGTTCACGAACGTTGTCCGTTGTGCTTCTCAACACTCTGGTGCAGGGATTTGAATCCTCATCGTGTTTTCCACTATCTTCCATTTGCTCCATAATAGAGAAATATCACTGAATGCGAAATTTCTCAAAAATGTACCAAAATCCAAGCAATACTAGTTTTGCTTCTCTTTTGGTTTCAGCTATGGATTTCGTATTCAAAGTTTCCAATGAATACTCTACAAGGACTTATTCCCTATTGTTTTGGTTATATCGAATAACCCCAAAACTTTTACGGCGATCCATACTAGATATGACGCCGATCTCATTAATTCATATGGTTCACTATATGTTCTAATTGAGTGCTAACTATTTCTAACTCATGGTCTCTACATCTACACTACAACGATTTATTTGGCGCCATCTATTCACCCATTTTGATATCAAATATCATATTGTGATGCTTTGCATTTTGACATTTCAAAATGCTTTACATTCCACAATTTTCTTTTATGCCATTCTTATAAAGTTGAATTCCATTACTATTGATCAAATCGTAGTAATTAGATTCTCTTTTATATTTATCCCCTTTGTTGATGAAACACTTTGATCACATCAAATAGTTTCATATTCATGTTTCCTTTGGTAAACTTATTTACACATTTAAACAATCATGTAATGATAATTACCATTTTGGTAAACACAATACACCGAATATGTATTTACTTTCAACAATTCATTAAAACACTTTGTATTCAAGTAATACACGGTGTTCAAGTTATTGCCGAACTTAGGCATGATTTATATGTGACAAGAAATCGAATGTCTTTCACATATTATCAATTTAAATAATGGTTTCATTCAAAATGAATATATCATTAAGTTGGGTATTGTAAGGCATTTCAATATTTTACAAATGTTCATGTATTATCAATTAGTTTCATAACCAGGATAATTCACACGTAATTGAACAAGATATGAACACAAATAGAAATCATTCATAAAACTGGAACAACTGTTTGTTACAAACTGATATGAATAACCGTCTCAAAAGTGTGAGACACACTAAAGCACAATATATCGATTACAATAACTATCCAAAACATAAACTAAATGATAAATGTTGAGGGAGAGTGTCGTTGGCCATCATCATCGCCATCAACACGCAATGTCACCTCCTCTCTAGCAAGCACCTCTATGCAGAAGGAACTATTTTTAGTAAAACAGAACAAGTATCAAATATACTTAACACTGCAAATGTGCTTGCAAGATTATAACATTTATAAAATTTTATATCAAATATATACCTTTGTCATCGATGATCTCACAGGTGATTGGTTCAACCTTTACGTTCCTGAAACGTAATATGAACTCTTGGAAATCCAGTGTTTCCGTATGACCACTCATGATGCTACTCCGAACATGTCCTTCGTAGCTGGGAGGCAACGAACGAAGCAGCACGCCTATCACAAACGGATCATCCATCCAGTAGTCCACAAAGTGAACCAGTATCATGTGTGCATCAAGCATGCGCTCCAAGTGACTCTTTAGACATGTGTGCTCCTCCATCTGTATGGCAAGGAACTCTCCAAGCAGCTCGTGCTTCCACATGCATACATGGCTTATGAACTCTGCTCTCAGCTGATCCACCATCGAATATGGATCAAGATCATCCATGAGCGGATGGAGTTCATCCACCATCCCGTAACGCATTATTATCTGAATGTAGGTGCACATCTCTTGATGATAGTAGCAGTCTGCCAGCTCTTGTGGGGTCTCATAGTGGTCTGGCTCAGCCAAATCCATCATGCGGCATATGTAGTCTACCACATGATTCCTAGTAAGGAGATCATTTAGGCGCACAAGCCAACTAGGGAAGTTGGATCCATCAAGTCTAAGTTTCTCACCCATTACCCATTCCTCAATGAAAAAGTAAGCTTCACAGTGAGCCATCTCTACATTTATAATTGCAAAAGGAATTTAGACTAAGTTTATAATTAAATGAGTTAATAATAACCCCACTCAAAAACACCTATCCCATGAAGGGTTCCTAGTGATAACACAACCCCTTTTCCCCACATCTCCCCCGATCATCACGGCCATCAATGTGGGTTCAAGGGTGGACGCTAAACGTCGGTCACATCATTCATGCGACTCGTGCTCGATCTTTCGACCATCCGTGTTCTGAGGCCACGTCTCTGTAACATGCTAGGCTCGCCAACTCAACCTTAGTGTATTCAATGTGCAACATGGCTTACACCCACTGTATGTGAACGTAGATATGTCTGACACCTGCTCACCGCGGGTCGCCTCATACTGAAGAACTTTCTTGGTGGTGCACACTAAGGGGGAACACAATCATTGGTAATTTTAATAGGAATCATCTTATTAGGCTACCGTCGATTATCTAATACTAGCACACAATAAGATATACAAACAATAACATTGAATGTAAATGCGATGTGATATGGTCCTTCAAATTGTGATCTCCATCCGTCCTCATCGGATTCCGACGCCAGGGTTCCGGCGCCGTAGACACCAGGGTAGCAGTGTCTTTCCGGCGTGGTAGTCTGTCACCTCCATGTTTATCTACTACTACGTAACATAAGGTAATCACTTTACCTTTGCCACAACCATATCACAAAGCAACGCCCCCTGCAAAACAAAGTTAGACGCCTCTACTTTATCTTTGGATGTTTTACGTGGCTGAATGGGCTTTCGCACAAGAACAGTTCTTACCTACGAACTTTCAACACAATGCTGATCAAGTAGTTGTCTCTACTACACCCCTTTCGGGGCCCTCCATTGCAAATGGCATACCAACTAATGCGAGAGAGACAGACACCCCCTAAGCCACTTTATATGGTACAAGCTGTATGTCAAGCATGGACCAGTCTCGTGAATGAACGTGTAAAGTCAGTTGGGGGTCGCTTCATCCAGCATTACTGTGGTATACACAAGTACACGTGGGAGGGTAGCAACTAAAAGATCAACGCCCACACACTACATCTCGTGTGTTATACCCATACTAGCATTACTACGCATAGATCTAGCTCTGATACCACTGTAGGGGTTCCACGCATGAAAACGATAAATTTTTACCCTACGCCCCTAAACCCCTGATGCTGCCAGGACCTATCTATTAGTAATGCAGTAACGGGAGAGGATTTTCGCGAACTTACCCTTGAAGATCGAAAAGCATTCTCAGCGCTCAAGAGAGCATGGTTGATGTAGACGAGCCGAAGCCGACCTCAAGGTCGTGATGAAGTCCTTGCACTCATGTGGCTCCACCAACTTGAGTGCCTCAAGTGTGACACCTCGCGGGGAGTTACACACGTCCGGTGCCTGATGATGACTCCCGCTTCCCCGATCCAGCAGCAGTTGCGGAAGTAGAGCTCTTGGATCCAAATCCCGTGGCACGATGGCGCTTTGCAGTGAAGATGTCTCTCGTTTGCGCAGTCCGAACTTGGGACCACGAGAGAGAGAGAGAGAGAGAGAGAGTATCAATTTGAGGTCTTCCCAAAAGTGAGAAGACCTTTATTGAATATTGTGTGTATTTATCCGGCCAAATACACCCACTATATATAGGGGAGGGGAGGTACTACCTCCCTCAAAGTCCCGGGGTGGTACTAAAGGAGAGGAGAGGGGGAGGGGTGGCACCACCGGCCACCCCATGGGCCCCACACAGGGGGGTATCCCACTAGGGCGCCGACAACCCCCTATGTCCCTTCTCCCTCTTACCTTTCCCTAATGGGCCCTCTTCCCTCCCGAATTGGCCCATTAAGCCTTTTGACCATTTAATTGATTTTCTCTTTTATTAAATAATTATGAATAAATGATTAAATCAATATTTAACATTCACTCACATATTATTCAATCTCCGTGGCTATGGAATACCTTCCACCTCCACTCCGGACATCCTCCGGACTTACCGAAACCCTTTCGGTTTTCTCTCTACTGTCCTTCGGTGATTCTTCCGATCCTATAAACACTCTCTAAGCATCATCAAACCCTTAAGCGTGATACCCTACTGTTCGAGAACACTCTAGACATGGTCGGGACATGCCTAGACCAATGATCAATAGAGGACCTGTATGGCCATGTGACCCATGTGCGTTCCATGAAGATATTTCGTTGTTTGAACCGGGACAGTCGTGTCTAATTCCCTTTGTCTCTCGATACTTGCATTGCCTAATATCTGATCAATGACATCACCATGTCGTGTTCAATCTCGTTACCAAACAATGCTACTTGACTCGTTCCAACAAGTGATATCCCTGTGATCAAATCACACTCACATGGGTATACCCTGTAGGTACTCGAGTTTGGTATATATGGCCCAGATACGGCAGAAACCCACGGCGTTGCCAAGGCCCAATGCAGAATTCGGGTGACCCACGGACTCTTCGATTGCTTGTGAGACAAGAAGAAGCTTAAGGTAGAAAGTTCAAAGGGCAAACCCTAATCTGTAACCGACTCGACTTGCTACCCGAGACCTAGCCTATCTATATAAAGGCTAGGAGGGGCGGCGAGGAGGATAATCACAACCCTAGTTTTCACAACTCTCGCTAGATTTCATCTGCGCGCCCCTGTAACCTTCCTTGCGTCCATGTGCGCTTGTTTGCTAACCGATTGATGCCTCGAGCGCTCCCTCCTTCTCCAAAACCCAAGTCCATAACAATGGGCATTGACGAGTTAAACCCTCATCAATTGGCGCCATCTGTGGGAATTGGGAGTGTTGATGTTGCAGCTCCTCGGCCTCGTCAACTGTGATCTACAACTCTGCAACAGCAGAGATTTGCCAGCTTTTCGGCGCTTTCGACTTCACCGTCCATAAACCGGCCACCCGCCCAGCTTTCGAGCCCGTGGGTGATGGGATCAGCTTGGCAATTGGGAGCTTTCACTTCTAGGTCGGTCAGCTGGGCATGCTTCGTATGCCTGACCAGCAGACGGCACCCGCGATTTCCCCAGCATCGTGGTTCCCGCCACCAATCGGCACCCTCAGCGAGCTCAACGACCCAGCAACAGCTAGGAGCACGGACAGCAACAGCAGTCGCGGATCCGATCTAGGTGGTCTAGCCACGGAAGATGGAGCCTATGGCTCCGGATCTGAGAGTTGCGGGAGCAACAGCTTCCCCAACCACTTCATGTGCGCCGTCATCAACGCGGGTGATACCACCGCCAATCGCAAAAACGTTGGCACCAGATCTGGCACCGGGCCAGCCAACGGTGGCATACCCAACGGCGGCATACCCAATGGCGGCCCCACCAATGGTGGCAATGGTGCGCCCGTCAACAATGGGACGAGAGGAGAACCATCGCTAACGGCGAACGAGAACACCGGCAAGCGCATGCTGATCAGGATCAACGACAACGAGTGGGCCCGCTGTCGAGAAGCTCTACAGGGTAATCCTTTGCCCCCAACACCTTGAAGCACATGCTGATGGGCTACCATTGGCTCCTGAAAGAGGAGTTCAAGTGCCAGCAGCAAGTGATCACGTAACTCGAGGCGTGCAGAAAAGCGGCGGACGAGTCGAGTCTTCGACGAGATGGGCTCTCCTCCCAAGGAGGATCTTCCTCCAAAGGCAACGAGTACGTGGCCAACAAGAGGCGATCTTGACTGGCCCACCTCACCGAGTAAGAACGCGTAGAAGCCGCGAAAGTACTCGACTTCAGCTCCATGACGGTGGATACGCGGGCAACATGCTCCCAAAAACGCTGCAAGCCGCGGTAACGGCGGCTACCATGTACCTCCTCAACAACCAGCCACCGGCTGGAGATCCACGAGTTGCCATGCACCGATCTACGATTGCAGGCCTAGGGTTAATTGAGGCCGCCTCGACAAAGAACCAACACCAGAGCCAAAGAAAAGCAAGGCTCTGGAAAACAACTACTCGTACTCCTCCAGTGATGACAATCACGATCTCTCACGACGACATTGCTCACTGCGGCATGATCGCGACTACGACGCGCATGATGACATCACGCAGCGCAAAGTCGACAAGATGCGGGCAAGACGTGCTCGTTCTACTGACTCGGAGGAAGATGAGACTGAGCTCTGCGGCGCTAGATGCTTCAGCAGGGCCATTAGGAAGAAGCGAATGCCTAAGGAGTTCAAGCTCCCATCGGAGAACCCAAAATTTGACGCCATGCAGGATCCAAAAATCTGGTTGGAGGACCACATCTCCTCCGTCATGCTACATGGCCAGAGTTGAAGCATGGCCATGCAATGCCTGCAGCTATAGCTGCAGGGCGCCGCTCGCGCATGGCTCAACAACCTCCCGCGCGGATCCATTCGCAGCTGGGAAGAGCTTGTCTACAGCTTCTTGCGCAACTTCAAGGGCACTTACAAAAGGCCTGCATCAATCAAAGAACAAAGAATCTGCCAGCAAAGGTCTGGCGAGTCGCTGGGCTCATACATCTAGAGGTGGTCCTGTAACATCCCAAAATTTTTCATCTGAAAACCATCATCGTTGCACTCATATCATCATGGCACGTGTTGCATTGCATATAGTTTGTCCTCCAAAATTTTGGTGAAGATTTGAGGCAATTTGGAACACATTTGCTAAATTCAAAACCTAGGAAAAGAAAAAACTAAAAGGAAAAAGGAAAGGGAGAAAAAAATACAGCAGCAGCAGTTCTGGCCTATTCGGCCCAATCCAGCCCAGCAAGCGCACCCGGGCCACCCCTCCCCCTCCTTCTTTTTATCACCGTACCCCTGCACGCCCCCTCTAACTTACCCCCTGGACCCACTCCCACGTAAGCCTCCACCTCATCCTCTTCCACCACGGGACGAACTCCCCTCTCTCCTCCTATGCCGTTTCGAATCGGCTCGAATTTGAGCGTTTCTCACATTAAACCTCCACCGCGAGCAGTCCTTCTTAATCCCCTCTCACTCCTCCTCAGTTTCCCCTTAGTCACTACCCCCGGAGAGCCCCCAGGCTCCCCAATTGCGAGCTCGAACCGCCGCTGTCCGACGCGACTCCGGCGACGATTCCGGTGAGCCTCGACCTTGACGCGCCCTCCCCTCTGCTCTGTCATCTTCACTAGGTTCTGGCGCATCCACTAACCCTGGCCACGTGCTTTTTCTTGCCCCAGGTCGATGACACGATCATCGCCCGCAAACTCCCTCTGCCGCCGCCATCCGTTGACTTTTCCGGTGAGTCTAGGGTTCTCGCCGCCTCTCTGTGGCCACCACTAGCTTGCGCTGGACCTGGTACACGTCGCTGACAATTTCCTTTGCCTGCTCGAGCCCCAGATCAACGTCACCGACGCAGAGACACGAGCTCCGCCGTCGACAGAACTCCAGCGAGGAATCTGGAGCGAAGCAGAGAACCTCTCCCTCCACCATGACCATCACCGACACCATCTCGACCGCCTCGACCTCTGGTAAGAGTCCACGGACTCCCTGCCCCTTTAGAACCACCGGAACACTGCCGCCCGACGCGCCGCCGCCCTGCGCGGTAGGTCAGAGCCGCCCGTTCCCGGCCGAGCCCTAGGAGCCGTTGGATATGTCGCTAGCGGCTCAGATTAGATCAATAATCGAAAGGGTACGGGCTAATCTGGTCCATCCGTTGCCACTTATAATCCAACGGCCCGCAGCGGTCGATCCGACCAAACCGGTACGACCAATAAGAAAGCGCCACGTCGGCTAGGACATCTGTTTAATTAGAAAAAATAGACAGAATATATATTAAACTTAGAAATTCAATAAATTTTGATCCACAAATCAGAAAAATGCAAATTTGTTGTGTATGGATTCAGAAAAATGAGACCTTTATTTTTGAGGCCTTGTTTTACACTTTTGCTTCTGAAAAATTGGAGTTATAGGCAGAACCTTTTTAGGGGTATTTTGCCCATGAAAACTACTTCATAAACTGTTTTTAGGTATTCCTTATGCCTTTAGATAGAGTATTTTAACCTCTATACTGTAGACTCTGCAAGTTTTAGAGCTTTGTTCATATCATTGTATTTGCATGCATTCATATTTTTTGATGCTATATTGATTGAATTATTTTTGTTGTATTATTCTTTGTGTAGATTGTGTGGATTGTGAAGTTTGTTGCTGTGAGGATTGTACCTATTCCCCTAGCTTCCAAAGCAGGTGATATTTCATCTTATGTCCTATTATTTTCACTATTGCACTAGTGTTATTTTGGTAGATCTTAGCATGGTAGGATTATTTATATGTTGCTATGCTATGCTATCCTATAGATTATATCTTGGTAGTATTTCCTAGTTGAAAGACTTCATATGCTAGAGTGCTTAGCCATGCTATTAGAATTCGTGGGTAGAAATTCATATCAAGATAGTATGGAAAGATATTGTTTTGTTTGATTAAGAAAACAACTAATGTTAATGAAACACCTGGGTGGAATGGGACTTGCTTGGATTATGTTGAGTGGTTACTCAGGGGCCATGTCTATGGTCAGCTGGTGTATCGCACTTGTAGACAGACACGCAGGAACAAAGATATTGGAGACGTTCTTGTCGCGAAGCTTCCAGTGCAGCCACCTTGCATATGGGCTCTGCCTTGACCGACTAAGTTGCAAGAACTCAGCCAGACGGATAGAGGGTGGTAGATATGATAGGATGGAACGTGTTTGTGGTGGTCTGAGGGATTGCTTCTGAAAATTCTCGTCTCGATGCATGTCGAGTCTTGTGGGGAAAGTGCACCACCTCTCGAGAGGGTAAAACTAATTACTTAGTCGTGTCCCCGGTTATGGACAAATTCTGAGCGTCAAGACAGTGAAGCAGTTCAATAATCTCCTCATCCAAATTTCTCTAAGTTAAAAACTTGTGGGTGAAAAAGGGTAGAGGTTCATTGACGTCTATCAATGGTACCTTAGTGTTTTGAAAGAGAAAACTTACTCTTCAAAAACTATGAGATAAAAACTTGATTTTAGCAAAGTCAGCCAAAACCACACTTAGCCATATATTCATGTAGTTGTTGGATTATACTAAGTATCTATGGTATCACTTGCCAATACAATTCCAAATGTATTGACCCTTGTGGCTGTAACTTATTCTGTTGCAGGATACTCTGATGATGAGTAAGGGTTGCGAGTCTACACTCGACATGTTTGCATGTGGCGCATGAAGACAAAAGACTCTATTATTATACTATGTAATGTGAACCTTGAGTAATGTTAGCCTTGGGCTAAATGAGTTGTAAGAACCATTATATTCATGGATATGCGATGTAATAATGACCTTTGTTTCTGTGTACTTCATCTTAAACTGTGGGTGCTAGCATTTCGATCCAGGGACTAGCACTGCAATCACAGGGATCTTACCTTGTTATGGTGAGATCTTACAGATGGTATCAGAGCACTGTGTTGCCTGTAGGTTCGTGACCCTAGATTGGATTAGACTAAGGAAAACCCTTAGGAAAAATAACTTTATATTCAAACTTTACACTTGTCTTTTCATCTCGTAAAAAAAACTTTTCCTGATCATTCTTTCTCATCTATTTTTTGTAGATGTCCACCATCAATGAATCTATCAAGAAGGGACCAATGATGACTATGCCACTCGAGTGTGAGGTAGAGTTTCCCAAGGCACTCAAGAACCTCATGATCGGCTTGGGAATGGATGGTGAAGCCGTGTACAAGGGATTTCCTGTGATAGACGAAGGACAAGAGTATTGGTGGGTGCAACTCCATTTATATAAGAACAAGGAAGATGATCCAAAGAGTATGGGATTTTGCATGTTCACCAACTCTGAAATGCACACGTTATTCTTTGACTCTACAAGGAATGCTGCGTGGAAAGCCATTGAGGAACTTGGGGAAAGACTCAAGTATAGAATGCTCAATACTCAGGAGGATCTTAAGGAGGAGAAATGTCGTGTCCAAGATTCAAGGGCCACGGTAAAACGACTAAGTAAGGATATCATAGATTTGGCTTTGGAGTTATGCGACCAAGACAAGCAGATTGCTGCCAAGGACGCCCAGATTGCTACCTTGGTTAATAAGGAGTGAGATACTAGTTGGACCACCACCCTTGGTGTTTTATCACGTTAGTATTTTGATGATACCGACCTATGTGGTATGGCAAAAATAAGTTATGTTTGGAACCTTGACTGCTTGAGTTGAATAATGTATTGCTACTTGGTCTGAGGAATGTTTTGTTGGTTGATTTTATTTTATCCTTGCTTATATTGTGACTTATGTTTTCTTTCTCTAGACTTGTGTTATTACTAATTTTCTCCATACTATGCAAAAGATGTTGAATTTTGTCTACAGCACGGTCGAGGATTTCAAGGGAACTCGCTTCGGGACTCGTATGTTGGACCTCGTCCATGTGCTCGCTCTTCCAATCCCTACCATTCAGGGACTTTAGCTGAGGAAGTTTTAGAGGAAGGACTTATGGGGATTCAGAGTTACCCAGCCAGGACGTGAGACAGAGCCCCAAACTAGGGACAACGCATTCAAGATACTCCATGATGACATGGAGAGGGGCCTCGACGTCGCTATGCAGGAGCTGTTGGGACGCCTATGTGGACGTCACTCTTCTGAGATCAGGAGCCACTACTTCCACTTCTTTGGGAGGTGATGTCTACGCACTTCTATTCTTGTAGACAGTTGTTGGGCCTCCAAGTGCAGAGGTTTGTAGAACAACAACAAGTTTTCCCTTAAGTGGATCACCCAAGGTTTATCGAACTCAGGGAGGAAGTGGTCAAAGGTATTCCCTCTCAAGCAACCCTGCAATCAAGATACAAGAAGTCTCTTGTGTCCCCAACACACCCAATACACTTGTCAGGTGTATAGGTGCACTAGTTCAGCAAAGAGATAGTAAAATACAAGTGGTATGGTGATAGAAAATAGCTTGATGGTGTGGAAAAGACTAAAGTAATACTGAAATA
This sequence comes from Avena eriantha, assembly GCA_910589775.1. NCBI lineage: Eukaryota > Viridiplantae > Streptophyta > Magnoliopsida > Poales > Poaceae > Avena > Avena eriantha. The sequence goes on along the minus strand of OU342740.1, from coordinate 324,209,727 downwards.
AAGATGGCAGCAAGAAAACATGTAATAGATCTAATTGCAAACGGTGTTTCAATGCTTAGAAACGAGGCCTAGGGATCATACTTTCACTAGTAAACACTCTCATATATATATATATATATTCTTCTTTATGATACTACTCTTAACTACTCTCCGGTCGGACACTCTAATCATTGGTAGGGCTATAACAGCACACCTCAAAGTTCATCTTTCCCATCTAGAAAACCCCACACTGTCACCTTGAGTACTAGATGGTTGCAACAAACACCACAATTTCATAAAGACATCCAACTCCAAATATAACTCATAACAAGTATTTGTAATCTCTAGCCTAACTGCCACCATGGTGTGCACACTGTCAACTTCACACACATGGGGAGAGAAGAGATCTATTAAAGCACTTGAGTAGCAAGGTAGATCTATAGATTACAAGCTCATGATCTCAATAAGATCATGCAAAGAGAGAGATGAACACATAGCTACCGGTAGAACCCTTAGCCTCGAGGAAGAACTACACCCTCCTCATCATGGGAATCAGCAATGGTGATGGAGATGGTGGTGGAGATCGATGGAGATGGCTCCGGGGGCACTTCCCCGTCCCGGCAGAGTGCCGAAACATATACTTTCTATCCCCCGAATCTCCTTTTCGGTGGCAGCGGCGCTGCGGAACTTTTCGTGGCTGGAGGTTTGACGATCTAGGGTTTATGCATCGGGAGGCTTCTTATAGGCGAAGATGCAAGGTCGGTGGGCGGCCAGGGGGCCCACACCACCTGGTGGTGCGACCAGGGCTAGCCCGCGCCACCACATGGTGTGGCCGCCCTGTGGCCCCTCTCTGTCTCGTCTTTTGGCTTCGTGAGTCTTCCGGGAAAATGTTGACTTTGGCTTTTGTCCAGTCCAATTTCGAGAATATAGATTTTCTGACTTTCCTGGAACCAAAAACAGCAGAAAACAGGCAACTGGCACTGTGGCATCTTGTTAATATGTTAGTCCAAGAAATCATATGAAAATTACTCCAAAATTGGAACAAAACATAAGTAGATAAAGCCAAGCATGGAACATCAAAAATTATAGATACATTTGCAATGTATCAGGAGGCGCAATGATATCAACGGGGTACAAAGTACAAGTGAAATGTTGAAAGCGTTCCCCATGATACATGGTTCTGCTAATTTCAACTTATAAAGCGCAAGCATATATGCAACAAAGAAGGATCCAATGGTTCAAGTTTATTAGATGCAAAAAAAAGTAAAGTGTGCCATCAAGTTCGTGAGAGCTTTAATCACTAACTTTCTCATAACAAGTTTAATTTGGAAGATAAACAAAAGCATGAATATACTTGGAATAGCATAAGCTATTAGGTAGGTATGGTGGACTCTTTGGAATAACTTGTTTTATGGAGTTGGATGCATGAGTGGAACTCATACTTGGTTGTGGAGGCTAGCAAAAGACTGAGAGCGACAAACTTAGAGAGCAATAATGGCCATAATCATGCAGAGCGACAAAACATCATTGATCAAAGCATAAAGTGATACTACAAGTTGAAAACTAAAGGATCATAAAGGCTATGGTGACTTGATATAGTCATAACATGGTGTGAGCATGCGCCAAGACAACTTAAATAAAGCATCAAAAGAGAATATCGCAAGACTATGCTTTAATATGCTAAAACAACGCATGATCCTTTCAGGGCACATTAAGCAATCTCAATTGTTTATAACATCTCATGCTACAGCAAAAATCACTAAGCATAAATCCAAAACAATATCAAGCATGACATGACAAAGCATAGGCCACACTCCAAAACAAGCTCCTTTTACCACTTAAGCATGAACTTCCCTACTCTTTTCCAATCCAAACCAAACTATTTGAAAACCAATGTATGAAAGAGGGGGTCCAACCAATTTATTCAGAAAACAAAGCAAACAAAGCAAACGAAAAACCAAAATGAAAATGAAAAAGAAGACGCTCCAAGAACAACACAACTATGCATGAAACAATAAAAATGAAGCATTTGGAAGAAACCTGGGATTTTTATTGATGAAGAAGGGGGATGCCTTGGACATCCCCAAGCTTTGACGCTTGTACTTCTTGGATATTTCTTGGGGTGACACGCGTGGCATCTCCAAGCTTGAGCTGTAGTCCATTCTTCATCTCATTACTCATTCCTTCCATACACCTGAATTTTTTTTCTTCATACAAAACTTCACACAATCTTTATTAGCAACATTAGTGCACTCAATATAATAAGTCTTTAGGTTCAGTTCTAACACCAAACAAACTTCCATTAAAACACAAGCTACTGTAGCACTTCCCTCAAAAAGCTCAATTCCGCAAAAGAACTCAAAAAGGAACCAAGAAGAAGCAAATGCAAATAATGGCAGAAATCTGTCAAAACAGACCAGCAGGTAAAGACGAATTTTTTCGAAGACCTTCTGTTGCTCAAATAAAAAAGTGTTGAACTAACAAAAGTTAGATAAAAACCTGGGGCCGAATCACAAATATTTACACCTCAAAAGGACATACAGAGTTTTGACACGAATTTTTACAGTGAAGAAGAGAAATCTGTTTCGGGGCAGCAACTTTCCCAAGCATTACTTCTCTCTCATTAGAGGTTACTCTTGGCACAAAAAGCCAATAAAAAGGATAAGGAGCGGTTATTACTGAGGTAATAAATTCAAGACTCATCTAAAACATTTGGGTTATCTCCCAATAAGTACTTTTCTTTAATGCCTTTAAGTTAGGCATGATAGTTTGAGAAGATGCTCACATAAGAAATATGAATTGACGTAAAAGAGAGCATCAAGAAGCAAATTCAAAGCAAATTTAAGTCTAACCCACTTCCTATGGATAGGAATCTTGTAAAGAAACAAGTCATGAAAGCACAAAGCAATAAGCATAGTAAAGCAAAACAAGTGCAACTTCAAGACTTTCAACATAAAGAAGGGAAACTTAATATTATTGAGATGCATAAAACCATGTTTCCCTCTCTCATAATAACTTTCAGTAGCATCATGAATAAAATTAACAATATAACTATCACATAAAACATTCTTATCATGCCACATGCATAAAAGAAATAATACTCTCCACATAAGCATAGTCATTCTTATTAATTGTGGTGGGAGCAAATTCAACTGAATAGCTATCATTATTATTCTCATCACCATAATCATCAAATATAGGAGGCATATTGTAATCATAGCTAATTGCCTCCTCAATAGTAGGTGGACTGAAATTATCATATTCATCATTGTAATCATCATATATTGGGGGTTTGGTATCATCATAAGCAATATAATAGCTATCTTCCAAAGCTGGGGAACTAAAAAGATCATTTTCATAAAAACTAGCTTCCCCAAGCTTAGACTTTTCCATAGCATTAGAAATAATGGTGTCCAAAGAATTCATACTAACAACATTGCTATTATCATGCAAATAAAGTTCCCTAGGTTTTTTATTTTTCTCTTCAAACACTTCATGTCCTAACTCAAGATAAATACTATAAAGCTCTCTAATTTTGTTGTTGTTTTCCATTAAGCCTAACTAGTGAAAACAAGAAACAAAAAGACAAAATTGCAGAATCTAAAGGAAATAACTTCGAGCACTCACACGGAAGGATGTGAGTACCTTTTACCTTACCTCCCCGGCAACGGTGCCAGAACATAGCTTGATGTCTACGCACTTCTATTCCTGTAGATAGTTGCTGGGCCTCCAAGTGCAGAGGTTTGTAGAACAACAGCAGGTTTCCCTTAAGTGGATCATCCAAGGTTTATCGAACTCAGGGAGGAAGTGGTCAAAGGTATTCCCACTCAAGCAACCCTGCCATCAAGATACAAGAAGTCTCTTGTGTCCCCAACGTACCCAATACACTTGTCAGGTGTATAGGTGCACTAGTTCAGCGAAGAGATAGTAAAATACAAGTGGTATGGTGATAGAAAATAGCTTGATGGCGTGGAAAAGACTAAAGTAATACTGAAATAAAGATGGCAGCAAGCAAACATGTAATAGATCTAATTGCAAATGGTGTTTCAATGCTTAGAAACAAGGCCTAGGGATCATACTTTCACTCGTGAACACTCTCATAAATATATATATATATTCTTCTTTATGATACTACTCTTAACTACTCTCCGATTGGACACTCTAATCGTTGGTAGGGCTATAACAGCACACCTCAAAGTTCATCTTTCCCATCTAGAAAACCCCACATTGTCACCTTGAGTACTAGATGGTTCCAACAAACACCACAATTTCATAAAGACATCCAACTCCAAATATAACTCATAACAAGTATTTGTAATCTCTAGCCTAAGTGCCACCATGGTGTGCACACTGTCAACTTCACACACATGGGGAGAGAAGAGATCTATTAAAGCACTTGAGTAGCAAGGTAGATCTATAGATTACAAGCTCATGATCTCAATAAGATCATGCATAGAGAGAGATGAACACATAGCTACCGGTAAAACCCTTAGCCTCGAGAGAGAACTGCACCCTCCTCATCATGGGAATCAATGGTGGTGGAGATCGATGGAGATGGCTCCGGGGGCACTTCCCCGTCCCGGCAAAGTGCCGAAACAGAGACTTTTTGTCCCCCGAATCTCCTTTTCGGTGGCGGCGGCGCTGTGGAACTTTTCGTGGCTGGAGGCTTGACGATCTAGGGTTTATGCATCGGGAGGCTTCTTATAGGCGAAGAGGCAAGGTCGGTGGGCGGCCAGGGGGCCCACACCACCTGGTGGCGCGACCAGGGCTAGCCCGCGCCACCACATGGTGTGGCCGCCCTGTGGCCCCTCTCTGTCTCGTCTTCTGGCTCCGTGAGTCTCCGGTAAAATATCGACTTTGGATTTTGTCCGGTCCAATTCCGAGAATATTGATTTTCTGACTTTCCTGGAACCAAAAAACAGCAGAAAACAGGCAACTGGCACTGTGGCATCTTGTTAATAGGTTAGTCCAAGAAATCATATGAAAAGTACTCCAAAGTTGGAACAAAACATAACAAAGTAGATAAAACCAAGCATGGAATATCAAAAATTATAGATACATTTGCAATGTATCAGGAGGCGCGACGAGGATGGAGAGCCTATTGTGTTAGACGAGGCCACTAAGGAGACTATCAAGCCCGTGCGTCACCACCTCCAGGATTTAGAGAGCCTTATCATACACCTTGATACTGATAGGACTAATGTGATGCTTAGCAACGATGAACTACGAGTCCAACTTAAGGAGAAGGGCAAGGCCTTCCAGGAACAGGAGGATTAAATCAAGGAAATGGAGAAGAAGTTTGAAGACCAGGAGAAGAAATTCAAGAGATAAGAGAAGAGGGTTCAGGAGAAGAACAAGAAGATCAGAGACTTGGAGACCGAGTTAGATCTTGAGGACATTGAGCTGGAAGCGGATCATAAGGTGATAGAAAGGCTACGCACATAGAAGAGAGAATTGCAGGCAAAGATCGATGCTTTGTCTACCAGCTTGGAGGAATACAAGGCAGGATTCGCCGCAGCAGGACTTGCATTAGTGGAGGAGGAAGTCGACATGGAGGATTAGTGATATCTATCCATCTATCTATCATTTTATTATCGAGTCGCATAGATCATACCGACTTGTGGGTGACTATGCTAGTATGTTTATTTTCGCAAACTCTGTTATTGTCGTGATGTTGAACCTGCATGTGCTTGTTTGTTTGATTGTTGTTATATTATTTGGGTTATGTATCATTACTTACCCTTATTAAAGCCACAGATTCCTCCTCGTCGCAGCAATGAGGACAACAACGACAATGGCAATGGAATGCAGCAAATGATGGCTGCACAGACACAATTGATGCAAATGATGACTCAATTCATGGCGAACCAGAATCAGAACAACAACAATAACAATAACAACAACCAGAACAATCCTCCACCTCTGGATATGCTCACAAGATTTCTAAGGCTGAGACCTTCTAAGTTCTCTGGTACTACTGATCCCATGGTAGCAAATGACTGGCTATGCTCTGTGAATAAGGACTTAGTCACAGTTGGATGCACTGATGTAGAAAAAGTTAGATTCGCAGCACACTTACTGGAAGGTCATGCAGCTACTTGGTGGGACAATTTCCAAGTTACTCACCCTATTGAGGAAGTAACTTGGGCAATGTTTGAGGATGGATTTCGTACCACTCACATCTCTTCTGGAATAATGGGGTTGAAGAAAAAGGAGTTTCACAACCTCAAACAACGCCACCGCAGTATTTCTGAGTACATCGAAGAGTTCAACAATCTGTCACGTTATGCACCAGATGATGTTGACACTGACACAAAGAGAAAGGAGAAGTTCATTGATGGGTTGAATGATGAAATATCTATGCAACTATTTGTTGCTTATGTTCCGACCTATCAATCTCTGTGTGATAAAGATACCATCCTAGAAAACAAGATGAAGCAAGTGGAAGGTAGAAAGAGGAAGAACCATTTTGATAAGTTTGGATCAGGATCACCTCACAAGCGTTCCCATGGTGAAGGAAGCGGGAGTTCTGGATTCCACAAGAATGGGAATCATAACAACCATCGTAACAATAACCACTACCATGATGGAAACAATTATCATGGACACAACAAAGGTGGGTACATGAACAACTATAATGGTCATGACCATGGGAATCAAAATAGTCAGAATCGTCACAATCAGCCAGCAAAGAAAGACATCAGTCAGGTGGAATGTTTCAAGTGCAAAAAGACAGGACACTATGCTAAAGAATGCCTAGAGAAGAAAACTGATGGGGCTAAGCCGAACCCTTTTCAAAAGGGTCATGTGAATCACATCAATGTGGAAGAAATTCAAGAAGGGTCTGATGCCGTGATCGGTAAGTTCAAGGTTAATTCCTTTCCTGCACTTATCCTTTTCGATACCGGCGCATCGCATTCATTCATTTCAAGAGCATTTGTAGTCAAAAACAAACTCTCCACTGGATCTATTGGATGTCCCATTAAGGTAAGCTCCCCGGGTGGAGAAATGATAGTAAATTCTGGGTGCCGACAGATAACCCTAGAGATTGGAAAGAACAAGTTTCTAGTTAATTTAATAATCCTAGAGTCCCAAGGATTAGATGTAATATTAGGGATGGACTGGTTTACACGTTATGAGGGAGTGATTGATTGTGCCAAACGAACTGTTATGCTCACCACCCTAGAAAAGAAACGGATCAGGTTCAAGTCTAACTTTGAACACAAGGGGAGCAAGGTTAATTCTCTTAAGGGGTTAGCCTAGACAGAGTACCAATAGTGAAGGAGTACCCGGATGTGTTCCCGGAAGAATTACTTGGCATGCCACCAGATAGGGATGTGGAGTTTCTGATAGACCTACTGCTAGGAACTTGACCTATAGCAAAGAGACCTTACAAAATGTCGGTGGACGAGTTAAAAGAACTCAAGAAACAGCTGGGAGAACAGTTGAAAAAGGGATTTATACAACCAAGTTCTTTGTCTTGGGGAGCACCGGTTTTGTTTGTTGAGAAGAAGGACCGAAGTCAAAGGCTATGCATAGACTATCGATCACTTAATGAAGTGACCATAAAGAATAAATATCCCCTACCTAGAATAAATGATCTTTTTGATCAGCTAGAGGAAGCATGTGTGTTCTCAAAAATCGATCTTCGATCAGGATACTTCCAACTAAAGATTAGAGAACATGACATACCAAAGACTGCATTTACCACTAGATATGGGTTGTATGAATATACAGTGATGTCGTTTGGGTTGACCAATGCACCGGCCTATTTCATGAACATGATGAATAAGGTATTCATGGAATTTCTTGACAAGTTTGTAGTGGTATTCATCGATGACATATTGGTATATTCCAAGAGCAACAAAGAACATGAAGAACATCTACGCCTAATTCTAGAGAAACTCGGGGAACACAAACAATATCCCAATTTCAGTAAATGTGAATTTTGGCTGAATGAAGTGGGTTTTCTTGGGCATATAGTATCTGGAAGTGGTATAGCTGTTGACCCAACAAAAGTGGCAGCTGTGACAGAATGGGAACCTCCTAAATCGGTTAAAGAAATCCGTAGTTTCCTAGGCCTAGCAGGATACTATTGAAATTTTTTCAAAGATAGCAAAGCATATGACTGATCTGCTAATGAAAGAGAAGAAGTTTAACTGGACAGAAGCATGTGAAACTAGCTTTCAGGAGTTGAAGAAGAGATTAGTGTCAGCACCAGTGTTATGTTTGCCAGAACTTGAGAAAGACTTTCAAGTCTATTGTGATGCATCTCACCAAAGACTGGGAGGTGTACTAATGCAGGAAGGTAGAGTTGTAGCTTATGCATCAACGCAACTCAAAAATCATGAAGTGAACTATCCTACTCATGACCTAGAGTTGGCATCAGTTGTGCATGCCTTAAAAACATGGAGGCATTATCTTATGGGTAAGCGTTGTGAAATGTTCACCGATTACAAGAGTCTAAAATACATTTTTACACAGAAGGAACTCAACATGAGACAAATAAGATGGCTAGAACTTATCAAGGACTATGACTTAAGTTTGCAATACCACCCTGGAAAGGCAAATGTCGTAGCCGATGCATTAAGTCGCAAGGTTTATGTAAATGGCCTTAATAAAGGAGAATTGCCGGAAGAGTTATGTGCCCAATTTAGGGAGTTAAGATTAGAGATAGTGCCTAAAGGATACCTTGCATCCTTGGAAGTGTAGCCCACACTGATGAACAGAATCCAAGAAGCTCAAAAGACGGACAAAGAAATAGAAGAAATCAAAAAGTAAAATTAGTGAAGGCAAGGCAAAAGGATTTCATGTAGACGAACAAGGAACCTTATGGTATGAAAAATGTATCTGTATTCTGCAGGATCTTGAGCTTAAGAAGCTGATCTTACAAGAAGCTCACAACTCACCATATTCAATTCATCCTGGCAACACCAAGATGTATATGGATGTTAAGGAAAGATTCTGGTGGAATAATTTAAAGAAGGATATAGCCGAGCACATTGCCTTGTGCGACATGTGTAGTCGTGTAAAGGTGGAACATCAGAAACCGGCAGGATTATTACAACCACTGCCAATACCTGATTGGAAATGGGATAAAATCGGTATGGTTATCACCGGACTGCCAAGGACTAAATCTAGATACGATTCTATATGGGTTATTGTTGATCACTTGACAAAAGTGTCTCATTTCATACCACTAAAGACCACTTACACAAGTGCCAAGCTAGCTAAGATATACATGAATATAATTGTATGTTTGCATGGGGTGCCTAAGAGTATCGTGTCAGATAGAGGGACTCAATTCACTCCGCACTTTTGGCGACAACTTCATGAGTCATTGGGAACTCGACTAGAATTCAGCACCGCGTTTCATCCACAGACTGATGGGCAGACAGAAAGGACCAATCAAATATTGGAAGATATGTTAAGAGCTTGTGCATTAGACTATGGATCTAGTTGGGATGAAAGTCTACCATATGCGGAATTTTCCTACAACAATATCTATCAATCAAGCATAGAGATGGCTCCATTTGAATTCCTTTATGGAAGGAAGTGTACTACACCATTGTTGTGGAATGGAGTGGGGGAAAGAAATTTGTTCGGACTAGACTTAATCAAGGAGGCCGAAGAGAAAGTCAAGATGGTGAGGGATAGACTAAAGGTAGCCCAATCTCGACAAAAGAGTTATGCAGATCCAAAACGTAGAGAGGTCGCCTATGAGGTTGGTGATAGAGCTTATCTCAGGGTATCACCACTTCGCGGTGTGAAGAGATTTGGAATCAAAGGAAAATTAGCACCACGCTATGTAGGACCCTTCAAGATTTTGAGCCGCAAAGGAGAAGTGGCATATGAGATAGAATTACCAGAATCTCTGTCAGCAGTTCATAATGTATTTCATGTCAGTCAGCTGAAAAAGTGTCACCCAGAGATGGAGCAAACCTCGTTGAAAGACACTATACCATTAGAGGAGGTTCAGCTAGAGAATGATCTCACTTGTGAAGAGAAATCTATTAAGATTCTGGAGACAGCAGAAAGAATTACCCGTACCAAGACAATCAAATTCTGCAAAGTACAGTGGAACCATCACACTGAAGAAGAAGCAACGTGGGAACGAAAGGACGAACTTAGGAGAGATCACCCTCACCTATTTTCTAGCCAACCCGAATCTCGAGGGCAAGATTCATCTTAAGGGGGTTAGATTTGTAACATCCCAAAAAAATTCATCTGAAAACCATCATCATTGCACTCATATCATCATGGCACGTGTTGCATTGCATATAGTTTGTCCTCCAAAATTTTGGTGAAGATTTGACGCAATTTGGAATCGATTTTGTAAATTCAAAACCTAGGAAAATAAAAAACTAAAAGGAAAAAAGAAAAGGGAGAAAAAAATACAGCAGCAGCAGTTCTGGCCTATTCGGCCCAATCCTACCCAACAAGCCCACCCGGGCCACCCCTCCCCCTCCTTCTTTTTCTCACCGCCCCCTGCACGCTCCCTCTCACTTACCACCTGGCCCCACTCCCACGTCAGCCTCCACCTCATCCTCTTCCACCACGGGACGAACTCCCCTCTCCCCTCCTCTACTGTTTCGAATCGGCTCGAATTCGAGCGTTTCTCGCATTAAACCTCCACCACGATCACTCCTTCTTAATCCCCTCTCACTCCTCTTCAGTTTCCCATCAGTCACTACCCCCGAAGAGCCCCCGGGCTCCCCAATTGCGAGCTCGAACCGCCGATGTCTGAAGCGAATCCGACGATGATTCCGGTGAGCCTCGACCGTGACGCGCCCTCCTCTCTGCTCTATCATCTTCACTAAGTTCTGTGCATCCATTAACCCTGGCCACGTGCTTTTTCTTGCCCCAGGTCGACGACACGATCATCACCGGCAAACTCCCTCTGCCGGCACCGTCCGACGATTTTTTCGGTGAGTCTAGTGTTCCCGCCGCCTCTCTGTGACCAGCACTAGCTTGCGCTGGACCTGGTACACGGCGCTGACACTTTCCTTTGCCTGCTCGAGCCCCAGATCAATGTAACCGACGCAGAGACACGAGCTCCGCCGTCGACAGAACTCTGGCGAGGAATCTAGAGCGAAGCAGAGCACCTCTCCCTCCACCATGACCATCACCGACACCACCTCGACCGCCTCGACCTCTGGTTAGAGTCCATGGACCCCCTGCCCCTTTAGAACCGCCGGAACACCGCCGCGCGCGGTAGGTCAGCGCCGCCCTTTCCCGGCCGAGCCCTAGGAGCCATTGGATCTGTCGCCAGCGGCTCAGATTAGATCAATAATCGAAAGGGTACGGGCTGATCTGGTCCATCCATTGCCACTTATAATCCAACGGCCCACAGCGGTCGATCCGACCGAACCGGTACAGACCAATAAGAAAGCGCCACAGCGGCTAGGACATCTGTTTAATTAGAAAAATAGACAGAATATATATTAAACTTAGAAATTCAATAAATTTTGATCCACAAATCAGAAAAATGCAAATTTGTTGTGTATGGATTCAGAAAAATGAGACCTTTATTTTTGAGGCCTTGTTTTACACTTTTGCTTCTGAAAAATTGGAGTTATAGGCAGAACCTTTTTAGGGGTATTTTGCCCATGAAAACTACTTCATAAACTGTTTTTAGGTATTCCTTATGCCTTTAGATAGAGTATTTTAACCTCTATACTGTAGACTCTGCAAGTTTTAGAGCTTTGTTCATATCATTGTATTTGCATGCATTCATATTTTTTGATGCTATATTGATTGAATTATTTTTGTTGTATTATTCTTTGTGTAGATTGTGTGGATTGTGAAGTTTGTTGCTGTGAGGATTGTACCTATTCCCCTAGCTTCCAAAGCAGGTGATATTTCATCTTATGTCCTATTATTTTCACTATTGCACTAGTGTTATTTTGGTAGATCTTAGCATGGTAGGATTATTTATATGTTGCTATGCTATGCTATCCTATAGATTATATCTTGGTAGTATTTCCTAGTTGAAAGACTTCATATGCTAGAGTGCTTAGCCATGCTATTAGAATTCGTGGGTAGAAATTCATATCAAGATAGTATGGAAAGATATTGTTTTGTTTGATTAAGAAAACAACTAATGTTAATGAAACACCTGGGTGGAATGGGACTTGCTTGGATTATGTTGAGTGGTTACTCAGGGGCCATGTCTATGGTCAGCTGGTGTATCGCACTTGTAGACAGACACGCAGGAACAAAGATATTGGAGACGTTCTTGTCGCGAAGCTTCCAGTGCAGCCACCTTGCATATGGGCTCTGCCTTGACCGACTAAGTTGCAAGAACTCAGCCAGACGGATAGAGGGTGGTAGATATGATAGGATGGAACGTGTTTGTGGTGGTCTGAGGGATTGCTTCTGAAAATTCTCGTCTCGATGCATGTCGAGTCTTGTGGGGAAAGTGCACCACCTCTCGAGAGGGTAAAACTAATTACTTAGTCGTGTCCCCGGTTATGGACAAATTCTGAGCGTCAAGACAGTGAAGCAGTTCAATAATCTCCTCATCCAAATTTCTCTAAGTTAAAAACTTGTGGGTGAACAAGGCTAGAGGTTCATTGATGTCTAACAATGGTACCTAAGTGTTTTGAAAGAGAAAACTTACTCTTCAAAAACTATGAGATAAAAACTTGCTTTTAGCAAAGTCAGCCAAAACCACACTTAGCCATATATTCATGTAGTTGTTGGATTATACTAAGTATCTATGGTATCACTTGCCAATACAATTCCAAATGTATTGACCCTTGTGGCTGTAACTTATTATGTTGCAGGATACTCTGATGATGAGTAAGGGTTGCGGGTTGATGGCTCAATGCATGGCGCCTAGAAAAGTGCTGGTGCGTAGTTGATGTAGAGCTTGTTGGGAACCCCAAGAGGAAGGTATGATGAGCACAGCAGCAAGTTTCCCATAGTTATGAAACCAAGGTTTAATCGAACCAGTAGGAGCAAGGAAACACCCCAAAGGTGTTACTAGCTGAGCTTTGGCAGGGCGCACTACCGGTGCTAGTAGCAACGTGGAGACCTGCACAACACAACCACATAACTTTGTCCCCATCTTGCGATGAGGTTGTCAATCTCACCGTGTTTTGCGGAAAACAAAGGATTAAACGTATCGAATGGTGAGAAGTAAAAGTTTGCAAAAAGTAAACACAAAGAAGTAAATAGTTTGTAGATTGAATGTAAAAGACAAGGACCGAGATCCATAGTTCACTAGAGGTGGCTCTCCTTAAGATAGATAACATGCTGGGTGAACAAATTACAGCGGGGCAATTGACAAACATCGAGAAAGCAATACATGCATATACTAATCATCTTGACTCCTTTGAGATTCGATTGGGCATTACAACATTATGCATAGATCGCCATCCAACTGCATCTATGACTAATAATCCACCTTCAGGTTATCATCCGAACCCCCTCCAGTATTATGTTGCAAGCAACAGATTATTGCTTTACGAACTACGTGAAGTAAACAATACGATTGTTCTATGAACAAAGGATTGTTGTTTTCTCCCTAGTAGCAATAGCACATCTAGTACCTTAGAGATTTCTGTCACTTCCCCAGATTACCAGAGGCATGAACCCACTATTGAGCATAAATACTAACTCTTGAAGTTGCTAGCATCTACTTGGCCAAGATAGCTACTAACAACGGAAAGCATGCAAGATCACAAATAACAAAGACATGATAGAATCAATAATCAATCTGAAATAGCATCTCAATATCCATCAGATCCCCGCAAACACAACATGTAGAATTACAAATAGATGATCTTGATCATGAATAGAGCTCACAAGGTCTAGACATGAAAGCACAAAGGAGGAGAATCAGCCATCTAGCTACTACATGGATCCGTAGTCCAAGGATGAACTACTCAGGCATCACACCGGAGGCTTGCATGGTGATGAGGAAGGCCTCTAGGGTGAATTCCCCTCTCCGGCAGGGTGCCGGGAAGAGCTTCAGATCCCTCCTGATCTAGGGATGGAGATGACGGTGGCTACAGACTATTTCGTAGATTTTTGATCAGGTACTTAGGGTTTTCGTCCCGATGGCATCTTATAGTTGGAAGGGGAGGCCGAGGGGGTGCCAGGAGCGGCCACACCACCCCCTGGCGCGGGCCAGGCTGGGCCACACGGCCAGGTGGTGTGGTGGCCCCCTAGCCCTTCTCCGTCTCATATTCTGGCACTTGATGACTTCCAGAAAAATAGGCACTTTGGCTTTTGTCCCATCCAATTCTGAGAATATTCATTTTCCGACTTTCCTAGAACCAAAAATATCAGAAAACAGGCAGCTGGCACTGTGTCTCTTGTTAATAGGTTAGTCCAAGAAATCATATGAAAAGTACTCCAAAGTGTGGGTAAAACACAAGAAAGTGGATAAAACCAAGCATGTAACATCAAAAATTATAGCTACATTTGCAATGTATCAACATCCCCAAGCTTAACTCCTGCTTGTTCTCGAGTAGGTAAGTGATAAAAAGAAAGAATAATTTTTGAGGTGACATGCACCATCAAAGACTTGATCAAAGTATTTGTAAAACATACAAAGCTGGGATCATAGTACTTCAATCAAAACATGAAATACAAAGTTCTAGCAATAAGACAAAGAAACTATGATGCAACATGAAAAGGCACAAACAAAAGATTCATGAATAACAATGCTTTGCAAGACGTTTGTTTGTTTCACATAAAGAAAACATAGCATAATAGTATTCAGCTTGTCCCTCATAGAGTAGCAAATATAAATGCATAGGACACCTTCAAAGTTCATAAGAGTGACTAGATACAATAGTTTAAAACAAGCAATAACAAGTTATGCATCAATCAACTAGTCTTGGGACAATGCACGTAGAACTAAGAATGGCCACTATGCTCTCAAAGTAGGTGCATAAAGATAGAAGGTGGAGACTCAATGTAATGGTGGAAGAAAGGCCTTTGTAAAAGGAAGTAGGGATTCAAGTCTCATAAAGAGCTTCCAAAAATTATGGTACTTATAGCTTTCAGCTCTCATTGCCCCTATCATAAGCATCTTTAAGGTGATTAAGGTTAAAGTGACACAACTAAGAGGATATGCTTGACAAGTTATAAACCGAAATCTCATGCCCCTTACTTATGAAGACCGATCCTCATGCTACTCAACTTCAGTCATGAGTAAGCTCTTGTCATTGTAAGTACATGTGTATCATTAAGAACCGCCAACGGGGTACCCCTTGCACATGATACGGGAGCTTTCCCATAATCAAAATGACAAGGCAAGCAGACAATGAGCATCTCAGCGATCTTTTTATTTGCTATTTGCATAGGTTTTTATTCAGGATGCTTCATAGAGTGCTCATTATGGTTATGCTGCAAGTTTCCACCATGGTTAGGCATGGCTTAGGCTAGCGGCCTAGGTGTTTCTCTAACACACATACAAACTCCATGATCTTACAAGTTCCACTTTTATTTCACACCGCCGGGATCCGTAAGCAAAAGAACATGATATCAACGGGGTACAAAGTACAAGTGCAATGTTGAAAGCATTCCCCATGAAACATGGTTCTGCTAATTTCAACTTATAAAGCGCAAACATATACGCAACAAAGAAGGACCCAATGGTTCAAGTTTATTAGATGCAAAAAGTAAAGTGTGCCATCAAGTTCGTGAGAGCTTTAATCACTAGTTTTCTCATAACAAGTTTAATTTGGAAGGTAAACAAAAGCATGAATATACTTGGAATAGCATAAGCTAGTAGGTAGGTATGGTGGACTCTTTGGAGATACATGTTTTAGGGAGTTGGATGCATGAGTGGAACTCATACTTGGTTGTGGAGGCTAGCAAAAGACTGGGAGCGAAAAACTAAGAGAGCAATAATGGCCATAATCATGCAGAGCGACAAAACATCATTGATCAAAACATAAAGTGATACTACAAGTTGAAAAGTAAAGGATCATAAAGGCTATGGTGACTTGAGATAGTCATAACATGGTGTGAGCATGCGCCAAGTCAACCCAAATAAAGCATCAAAGGAGAATACTACTATACTATGCTTAAATATGCCATCCAAGACACATTAAGTAATCTCAGTTGTTTATAACAAGTCATGCTACAGCAAATAATACAAAGCATAAAGCCAAAAGAATATCAAGCATGGCATGACAAAGCATAGGCCACAGTCAAAAACGAGCTCTTTTTACCACATAAGCATGAACTTTCCTACTCTTTTCCAAACCAAACCAAACTCTTTGCAAACCAATGTATGAAAGAGGGGGTCCTACCAATTTATTCAGAAAACTAAGCAAACCAAGCAAAGTAAAAACCAAAACGAAAACAAAAAAGAAGATGCTCCAAGAAAAACACTACTATCAAGATCACATAAAGCTTTGAAATCAAATTCATTCACTTTCATATTAATGATGGGTTCCCAACCACCTTCTTGTTTTATAGGGATAGAAGCTTTATGTTTCATCTTTTCTTCTTTAATATTTATGAGAGCATCAGTAATGTGTTTTGTAAAAGCCATGTTCATAGCACTATCATTAGGACTTTTAGCAAGCTTTTGTAGGAACTTAATAACTTCAGAGATATTGCAAGCATCAAGATCAAAATCAAATTTATCATCTAAAGTAGTAGAACTATTACTAGCCTCAACACTAATGGTGGTGATAGTAGAAACACTAATGTTTCTAGCAATTTCATCTTCTATTTTCCACTTAGCATGTAATTCAGCTAATAGTCTAACATTTTCATCAATTCTTACTTGTATAGCATTAGTAGCTGCAAAGGGATTATCATTAGTTTCAGGTTTAGCAGTCATTTTATTCAAAGAAGATTGAGCTTCAGCCAAAGATGCTGTATTTCTTTTAGCATTAGAGAGTTTTTCCTCAATAGTTTTATTGAAAGCAGTTTGTTTAGTAATAAACTCTTTAAGCATAACTTCAAGTTCAGTGGGAGCACTCCTATTATTGTTGTAAGAATTTCCGTAAGCATTACCATTGTTGGGAGGATATGGCTTATAATTGTTGTTACCAAAATTGTTCCTATAAGCATTATTACCATAAGCATTGTTGCCAAAATTGTTATTTCTTATGAAGTTCACATCAACTTGCTCTTCTTGAGCAACCAAAGAGGCTAAAGGGACATTATTTGGATCAATATGGGATTTCCCATTAACAAGCATAGACATAATAATATCAATCTTATCACTCAAGGAAGAGGTTTCCTCAACAGAATTTACCTTCTTACCTTGTGGAGCTCTCTCAGTATGCCATTCAGAATAATTAACCATCATATTGTCCAGAAGTTTTGTTGCAGCACCCAATGTGATGGTCATAAAGGTACCTCCAGCAGCAGAATCTAATAGGTTCCTTGAAGAATAGTTCAATCCTGCATAAAAAGTTTGGATGATCATCCAAGCAGTCAGTCCATGAGTGGGACAATTCTTTACCAAAGATTTCATTCTTTCCCAAGATTGAGCAACATGCTCATTATCAAGTTGTTTAAACTTCATTATTTCACTTCTCATGGATATAATCTTAGCAGGAGGATAGTATTTTCCAATTAAAGCATCTTTTCACTTAGTCCAAGAATCAATACTATTCCTAGTTAAGGAATTCAACCATTCTTTAGCTTTTCCTCTCAAAGAGAAAAGAAACAATTTCAGTTTAATAATATCACCATCTATATCCCTATGCTTTTGCATCTCACAAAGTTCAACAAAGTTATTTAGATGGGAAGCAGCATCTTCATTACCAATACCAGAAAATTTCTCTCTCATAACAAGATTGAGCAAAGCAGGTTTTATCTCAAAGAAAGTATCTTCAGGCACAGGTGGAGCAATATGTGTGCTCATAAAATCATTGTTGTTGGTGCTAGTGAAGTCACACAACTTAGTGTTTTCAAGAGTAGTCATTTTTTTGGGTTTTCAAATAAGAAAGAAAAAAGTAAAACTAATTTTTTGTGTGTTTTTGAATAAAGAAAACAAGCAAACAAAGCAAAAAGAAACTAAGCAAAACAAAAATAAAAAAGTAAAGAGATTGGTTATGAGGGACTCCCGTCGTGAAGATGTCCTTGACTCCCTGGCAATGGCTCCAGAAAAATGCTTGATGGCTCAATGCACGGCGCCCAGAAAAGTGCTGGTGTGTGGTTAATGTAGAGCTCATTGGGAACCCCAAGAGGAAGGTATGATGAGCACAGCAGCAAGTTTCCCTCAGTTATGAAACCAAGGTTTAATTGAACCAGTAGGAGCAAGGAAACACCCCAAAGGTGTTACTAGCTGAGCTTTGGTAGGGTGCACTACCGGTGCTAGTAGCAACGTGGAGACCTGCACAACACAACCACATAACTTTGTACCCAACTTGCGATGAAGTTGTCAATCTCACCTTTTTTGCGGAAAACAAAGGATTAAACGTATCAAATGGAATGAAGTAAAAGTTTGCAGAAAGTAAACACAAAGAAGTAAACAGTTTGTAGATTGAATGTAAAAGACAAGGACCGAGATCCATAGTTCACTAGAGGAGGCTCTCCTTAAGATAGATAACATGCTGGGTGAACAAATTACAGCGGGGCAATTGACAAACATCGAGAAAGCAATACATGCATATACTAATCATCTTGACTCCTTTGAGATTCGATTGGGCATTACAACATTATACATAAACCGCCATCGAACTGCATCTATGACTAATAATCCACCTTCAGGTTATCATCCGAACCCTCTCCAGTATTAAGTTGCAAGCAACAGATTATTGATTTACGAACTGCGTGTAAAGTAAACAATACGATTGTTCTATGAACAAAGGATTGTTGTTTTCTCCCTAGTAGCAACAGCACATCTAGTACCTTAGAGATTCTGTCACTTCCCCAGATTACCAGAGGCATGAACCCACTATCGAGCATAAATACTAACTCTTGGAGTTGCTAGCATCTACTTGGCCAAGATAGCTACTAACAACGGAAAGCATGCAAGACAAAAATAACAAAGACATGATAGGATCAATAATCAATCTGAAATAGCATCTCAATATCCATCGAATCCCCGCAAACACAACATGTAGAATTAAAAATAGATGATCTTGATCATGAACGGAGCTCACAAGATCTAGACATGAAAGCACAAAGGAGGAGAACCAGCCATCTAGCTACTACATGGATCCGTAGTCCAAGGATGAACTACTCAGGCATCACACCGGAGGCTTGCATGGTGATGAAGAAGGCCTCCAGGGTGAATTCCCCTCTCCGGCAGGGTGCCGGGAAGAGCTTCAGATCCCTCCCGATCTAGGGATGGAGATGACGGTGGCTACAGACTCTTTCGTGGATTTTTGATCGGGTACTTAGGGTTTTCGTCCCGAGGGCATCTTATAGTCGGAAGGGGAGGCCGAGGGGGTGCCGGGAGGGGCCATACCACCCCCTGGCGTGGGCCAGGCTGGGCCGCGCGGCCAGATGGTGTGGTGGCCCCCTGGCCCTTCTCCGTCTCGTATTCTGTCACTTGGGGACTTCCGGAAAAATAGGCACTTTGGCTTTCGTCCCATCCAATTCCGAGAATATTCATTTTCTGACTTTACTGGAACCAAAAACAGTAGAAAACAGGAAGCTGGCACTGTGGCACTTGTTAATAGGTTAGTCCAAGAAATCATATGAAAAGTACTCCAAAGTGTGGGCAAAACACAAGAAAGTGGATAAAACCAAGCATGGAACATCAAAAATTATAGATACATTTGCAATGTATCACGGGTCTACACTCGACATGTTTTCCTGTGGCGCATGAAGACAAAAGACTCTATTATTATACTACGTAATGTGAACCTTGAGTAATGTTAGCCTTGGGATAAATGAGTTGTAAGAACCATTATATTCCTGGATATGCGATGTAATAATGACCTTTGTTTCTGTGTACTTCATCTTAAACTGTGTGTACTAGCATTTCGATCCAGGGACTAGCACTGCAATCATAGGGATCTTACCTTGTTATGGTGAGATCTTACAGGTCCATCATCAAGAACTCCACAGAAAACATCTCGGAGGACCACGCAATCGACGCATTCAACGGTGGCATCTGCCATATAGAGCTCAGGGAGGAGCTGGGCCGCTCTAAGCCCAAAACAATCGACCACCTGATGGAAATCGTGAATTGGTGGGCCGATGGAGAAGACTCGGTGAAAAACCGCACCTACTCCGACGACGATGACCTCGGGCACAGACACGATCGCCGAGGCAAACGACGAATGCGCGTCTACGATGACCGCGACGTGATCAACATGATCACAGCCGGCTACACTGACAAGCGCGACGACAACCGCAACAGTGGATATTGTAGTGGTGGATACCGCGACAGCAGAAAAACCACGCAGGTGTGGCAGCGCCGCACTCGCGAAGAGGCACCCGCAACATCTATCGAGGACAAACTGTCTGGGCCATGCAACGTGCACTTCTACATCGACAAGCACGATGGCAAGAAGAAATCCAGCCACCTTCTCAAGGACTGCCGCGAGTTCCTCAAACTCCATGAGGGCCTGGCTCGGATGAATCGCGACGCGGTCAACAGGGGCTATGGAGCCGCCCTAGGTGCTATGGCACATGGAGCTATTCCACCACCGCCCAGGCCACCACCACCCACGGACACGCCTGTCCAGCATCACGGAGGCGAACCATACCCACGAGCTGTGGGCAACATGGGGATGATCCAAAAGGGGCATCCCTCAAATCGAGTGCAGAAGGCCATCACTCGCCAAGTCAATCTAGCGATAAACTCTCCACCCCCCCCCCCCACCACTGAGTACCTCAGTGGAAGCGACTCCTGCATCACCTTCGACAAACGCGATCATCCGCGTCAAGTTCCTCGTCCTGGCCACTGTCCCCTCGTATTCGAGGCACATATTGGGGGCTTCGATATGAGTCATGTCTTCATGGATGGCAGAAGGGGCATCAACCTCATGTTCGCGAGTACCTTGCGTGCGATGAGGATCCCTCTAACTTGCCTAGAAGTCTCAGACACGATGTTCCATGGCATCGTCCCAGGGAAGGGCATATATCCCCTGGGCAAGATCAACCTCAATGTCATCTTCGGCACGCTGCAAAACTTTCACCGAGAGCGCATCGACTTTGAGGTCGTCGATTGGCCCTCATGATACCACTGCATCCTCGAACGCGTCGCGTTCAATAGGTTCATGGCGGTGCCGCACTACGCCTACCTGTAGATGAAAATGCCAGGTCCAAACGGCGTATTCACAATCAACAGAAACTTCGAGAGGTCCAACAACTGCGATAGGGAGTTCAACAGAATCTCCCAGTCCTTCGGCATGCAGGAGGAACTCGCAAGACTAAAGGAGTCAACAGACAATAGTCTTCCTCCCCTAAGCAGGCCAAGTTCACCCAATCTGTCCTTCGACTCATCGGTACACACGAAGAAAGTTCAGGTCCACCCAACGGACCCGACCAAGACGGCCCTCATCGCCAACAACTTGAGTTCCACATAGGAACTCGCGCTCGTCGAATTCCTCCATGAGCACTGAGAAATCTTCACCTGGTGTCCAGCGGACATGCCAGGGGTTCCCAGGGAATTCAACGAGCATTCACTCAATGTAAACCCAGACGTAAGGCCAGTCAAACAGACAATACGGTGACTGTCGGAACCAAGGGCAAAGGTAGTCAGAATGGAGATCAACAGACTCCTCGATGCAAACTTCATACGCGAGATCAAGGAAAGCACCTGGCTCGCCAACACAGTGCTGGTACCCAAAAAGACACGGACATCCTGCGGATGTGCGTGGACTTTACCTCCCTGAATAAGCACTGCCCAAAGGATCACTTCCCGTTGCCACGAATCGACCAAATCATCGACTCCACCGTGGGATGTGAACGCCTATGCTTCCTAGACGCCTAATCAGGGTACAATCAGATTTGAATGAAGGAGGAAGACCAAGAGAAGACGGCGTTTACGACGCCCTTTGGTGTGTTCTACGACAACACCATGCCCTTTAGGCTAAAAAACGCAGGAGCTACCTATCGACGGTGCATGCAGGCCTACCTCAAGAATCAACTTGGTCGCAACATCCAAGTCTACATTGACGACATCATCATCAAAACTAAGGAGGAAGCTTCGTTAATCGACGATCTCCGCGAGACATTTGCCAACCTCGACCGCTACCGGATCAACCTTAATCCGGACAAATGCGCCTTCGGCGTGCCATCTGGGCAGTTACTCGGGTATCTCATCTCCGCGAGAGGGATCGAAGCAAACCCGAAGAATCGCATCGCTCAGTCAATTCATCAGTCGAATGGGCGAAAAGGCACTACCCTTCTACCAACTCATCCGCAAAGCTGACAAGTTCGAGTGGACAGATGAAGTGCAAGAAGCATTCGAGGACCTCAAGCGCCTACTATCCACCTCTCCAGTACTAGTGACGCCTCGCGAAAAGGATCCACTACTGCTCTACATCTCTGCCACCAACCAGGTGGTCAGCACCGTGCTCGTGGTGGAGCGAGCCGAAGAAAATAAAGTCCATGGAGTGCAATGCCCAGTATACTACCTCAGCGAGGTGCTCACGCCAACAAAGCAGCGGTACCCGCATTACCAGAAGCTGGCCTACGGCGTCTTCATGACAGCCAGGCGACTACGCCACGACTTCTAGGAGCACCCAATCGTGGTGGTAAATGACGCCCCGCTCGGGCACATACTCAATAATCCTGATGCCACCGGACGAGTCGCGCTCTGGGGAATCGAATTGTCTCCACGAGACATCACATACGAGAAATGCGACGCAATCAAGTCACAAGTTCTCTCGGATTTTCTCGTGCACTGGATGGAGAACCAGCTCCCCGACAAGCCAGATATGTCCTACCTTTGGACAATGCACTTCGACGGGTCCAAGCAAAAGGACAGAGCTGGCGCAGGTGTCATACTGACATCGCCCCAGGGAGACAATATGAAATACATTTTGCGAATGCAGTTCACCGCCTCAAATAATGAAGCTAAGTACGAAGCCCTAATCCATGGGATGCGGATGGTGAAAGCCTGCGTCGCCAAAAGGCTCATCACCTACGGCGACTCTAAACTGGTGGTCAATCAAACGATGCACGAGTGTGATGCACTGAGCGACAACATGATCGCCTATTGCGACCTCTACGACACACTCGAAGGAGACTTCGACGGCTATGAACTGCGACATGTGGGTCACGAAAGCAATCAAGAGGCGGACTTACTTGCCAATATTGGCTCCACCTGTGCCCCCATACCACCTGGGGTATTTCTCGAGCGCATCTGCGAGCGTCCATCAAGCCCAAGGCTCTAGAGAAGAAATTAGGCACGTCAACGGACTCGGGGGCTATGCCACCTAACGATCCAATGGCACTCGACGACCTGGATCTCGATACAGGACTCAAAGTACCAATGGGCGTCATGATGATCGAGCCATCTTGGACCTAGCCATACATCACATACCTACTTAGCAAGAGGCTGCCAGCTGATCTGACTGATGCGCGACACATCGCGCGACGATCCAAGGCATTCGCCCTCATCAACGGCGAACTGTACAAGTGCAGCATCACGGGAGTACTTCAACGGTGCGTCTCCAATGCGGACGGAAGGGCCGTCCTCCTCGACATCCACGAAGGCACCTGCGGGCACCATGCTGGCAGTCGTGCCCTCATTGCCAAAGCTCTACGAGCTGGATTATACTGGTCCACGGCCATGCGCAACGCCAAGGACATCGTCCAGCGCTGCAACGCTTGCACGATTCGCAGACAAACCTCACGCACCTGGCGTGGAACTTCGGCCAATACCATTGGCTTGGCCCTTTGCACAATGGGGACTTGACATGGTCGGCAAGCTCCCAAAATCCTCGCGAGGAGGTTACGTCTACCTTTTGGTTGCACTTGACAAATTCACCAAGTGGATCGAGGCCATGCTGGTGACGAATCAATCAGGGGCCAGCACTGTCAAGTTCTTCGAGTCCATTGTCTACCGCTTTGGAGTGCCACACAGCATTATCATGGACAATGGGACGAATTTCACCTCTAAGGAGTTCTAGGAATTCTGTGAAAACCTGGGAATCAACATAAGCTACGCCTCGGTGGCTCACCCGCAGACCAACGGTCAAGTCGAAAAGGCCAACTGCCTCGTCTGTGGCGGAATCAAGAAGCGACTCCTCTGACCACTCAAACAAGCCGTTGGATGCTGGCTAGATGGACTGCAATCAGTTTTTTGGAGCTTGTGCACAACTCCAAACAGTGCCACGGGGTACACTCTGTTCTTCATGGTGCACGGTGTTGAAGCGGTACTACCCGCAGAAGTACGCTACAAAGGGTGGTCGCGTACAGTGAGAAGGAGTCAACACTCGCACTCGAAGATTCCGTCGACCTCCTTGACGAAGCACGCGCGATAGCAGCGGAGAGATCAACGATCTACTAGTAGAGCCTCCGCAATTACCACAGCAGAAGGCTACGCCCCAGGTCCTTCATCAAAGGAGACCTGGTCCTGCGACTGAAGCAACAAGGGCATCTCAAGCTTGAGTCCCCTTGGGAGGGACCATACGTGATTACAGAAGTAATCCCAGGTGGCACCTATCGCCTTAAAGATTTCGAGAAAGGAGTCGCATACTCCAACCCCTGGAACGTCCCGCAGCTGCGTTGCTTCTACCCCTAGTCATTTGTTACATTACAAATAAGGCTATTCAGCCAGACTACTTAGCCACACATTGTACCTCGTACTATTCTGCAAATAAATAAAGCTAAGTGCCCTGAAACTCTGTGTATTATTTCTACTTTCCTGCAATTTCATCACTCGGGGGCTACGCCACCCTTCACATGTTTGTTCCACGAACAAGTCGCAGTAACCTGAGTAGCTGACATAATACTAATCGAACCCTTGATAAACACCAACCCAGCTGCAATGCACCTGACAGGTTGGCAAGGTGCTGAGATAAACATAAGTCAGGCTAACGAAAAGGAACTTCAGAGTACAATACACTCAAAAATTATATAAGCTAACAAGCTCTTCACATATCAACGGGTGCTCAATACACCCAATACAATCATATGAACTTTACAACACTTATACAATTATGTGCAGGATACAAATCACGCTACTACTGCAAAACAAGAATGTTCGTCTGCTCCTCGAAGAAATCGACGATGTCCTCTATTGGCTGATCAATCGCCTGATAATGCGGAACCATGTTCCAAGTCATTCCTTCTGGCGGAGGCGGCGACCCAACGGCAACAGACGCAACCTCCACGTCTGGCCTATGTAGTCGCACCAGCAACAATGCGGCCTTAGCACCAGCTACCAACTACTATCGTACGTACTCACAGACTACCCTCATATCCTGGAACTTCGCTAGAAGAGTCATCAGGCATGAAGGCACCACGTCAAGAGGAAACATTGCTTCATAAATATGCTTAAGGCATGATTGCGCCTTCTTTAGGCATTGGAGCACTCGAGAAGAGCGATCCTGTAGGGTTGCCAGGGCAGCTGCATGGTCGTGGTCACCCAAAAGTACCCACTCGCTTGCAGCTGCTCCTAGGTCAAGTTGTTCATTCGAACAGCTACACGGTCCTTCTCATCCTGCGGATGACGAGCGGTGACAACTACACAAAGCAAAATGGCAAAGTGGGCATCGCCTTGGAGATCGCGGCGGCATCCAGCTCCACACCATGGACTTGCACCATCGCGAGTGCCATGGTGGCGCCAACGGACCGCTGGGAGTTCTTGAAGTCCATGGGAATACCCCCAGCAAGGGATTCCACCGGGTCCTCAAGGTTGTCAATCAGCTCAGCCTTGGGAATTAGATCCTCACGGATGCGACTGAGCACACCCTTGGCCTTCGACAACATCCCCTGAAGGGAAGCGCTGTGGTCTTCGACTACGGCAACGGTACCAGCCAACACATCTTCGCGGCGAAGGGACTGGGCATCGAAGCTCAGGCCACTGGCATCTGCATACATAAGTTGTTAGCATAGCAAAACGACTTCAAACAAGGAGCAACACAAATCCAGCTGAAAAAAAACTTGAGAGGGACTGGGCAATCGAGAAAAGTTGTTGTTCGAACAACTTTTCCCTCTCAGCATTGGAGGCGCGCAAGTCCTCTTTGCGCTTTCGCGACTCCTCTAGAGCTGTGATTGCTTCATCGCGATTCTTCACCGCTGCGGCAACCGCCTTCTAGGGGGGGACAGCACGACGAAGAAGTTCATTGTGCTCAACTACAAAGCATAGGATATATCATCAATCGAAATTATAAATTTCACAAAAGACAAAGATGAAGCCAAAATTAACCTTCGACGACACGATGGCGATTGTCCAGCATAGCGTGTTGTCGCCCCATGATAAGGACTTGCTCCGCTAGGCGAGCAGCTTCCTTCACAATAAGCTGCATCAAGAGAAAAACAAAGATTCAGCAGCAGCACAAAGTATAAATTCGACTGCCAAAACAGCAAAAAGGAAGCTTACGTGATCCTCCAGGGACTCCGAAGATGACTGTCGCGCAGTCGTCCGGGCAACCATCTGGTGTTCCCCAGCATGCGGGGAACTCAAAGAATTGTGCCCAGAGTGGGCCACCACTGGAGGAGAAGGAAACCACTCAGCCACATCCTTGGCCTTGGAGTTTGCGACTCCGGACTCTTTCACAAATTTGACATCGTCAAAAGACGATGATGCCGCTCGACTACAAAACACATCCAGCAAAAACTTCAGGAAAGCAACTCCAAAAAGAAACCAAGACAAGGTCGCAAATGCAGAACTCACCAGTTAAATTTGTCAAGGTCGAAGGATTCCTCCTCTGACAACTCCTTTGGCAGTCGCAGCTTCTTCCGAGTAGGAGGAACCATGGCGCGCATAGGAACGGCGGGGATTGGATCCTCTCCAACAACAGAAGGACCTTCCGGCATCGTCAGTGAAGAGGCATCCGAGTTCTCGCTGCAAGAACGCTTGCGAGTATCATGGTCGCTGGACTCGAGGGCTCCCTCTTCTTCTTCAATTGGGATGGTTGACTCCGACTCGTCCTCTTCCTCCACTTCGTGAGGGATAACTCGTTCAGGGCGAGGAGGCAAATTGGAAGACACCTTCCAATCCTGCATTCAGAAGATACATCACTATATATCAAGTAGTTGGTGGCAATCGACAAATAAAACTACTTCGTAGTACAATTCTACCTCAGGAGGAGGGTTAGAGGCGTCGAAAGGAGGCACGACTGGTTTGCCCGGGAGATCCTCCTTGGTGGTATATTTGGTCACCAATCGCAACCTCCTGTCTACCTCACCCGGAGAAATGCCATCGACAGATACGCGAGTGACGTCGCTCGCACCTGCCCAAAAGTACATTGGGTGGACTCTGGCCTGTAGAGGCTAGACGCGGCGGCGCAACCACGTGCGAATGAGAGCGGTGCCTCCCTCTTCTTTGCCTATGCGACTTTCGAGGTCACAGACGTGCTTATATAGCACCTCCGTTTCCTTGGACTCGCCAGGCATCACGACATTCTTCCAGGAGCGCCTCCTCTTGCAAGGTGTCACAGGGTCGAAGGGCGCAAGTCCTTAGTGCTCTCCCTCGGCCTTCTGGTCGCAGATGTAGAACCACTTGTCTCTCCACCCTTGGACGGACACGGTGAGCTTGATGTCAAAGTAGGTGACAGAGGAGTCGACGTGGATCCCGTAGCCTCCTATGTCATAGACTACCGAACCAGACGCCGACTAGCGTTTCAACTTAAAAAGCCTCTTGAAAAGGCCAAAGTGTGGCTTGATTCCGAGCCAGCACTCGCAAAGCGTGATGAAGCACGAGATGTGGAGAATGGAATTTGGGGACAGCTGGTGCAGCTGGAGCCCATAGAAACAAAGGAGACCCCTGAAGAAAGGATGCAGGGGGAGAGAGAGACCTCGGATAATGAACGCAAGGAACATCACCCTGAAACCCGGAGGAGGACAAGGGATTACCTCGTCACCGGGCACTCGCGAGTCTTCTTCCGCTGGTGGAAGAAGTCCATCTTGGCGATAAATATGTAGCTCGGCAGGCTTGATGATGGATGCTCGCCAGGTGTCGTTGGTGATGCGGGTGCTCGCACCCTTCTTCTTCCCAGCACCGGCGGCGCTGGTGCCCATGGTGGTGGTATCGCCCTTCTTCTTGGTGGCGGAAATGGTGGCTGCAGATCCAGCAGCGACGCCTCCTTTCTTCTTACCCATCTATTGATGGCGGTGGGAACAGAGAAAGTAACTGGGGAAGACACGAAGATGGTCCAGTCCACGAAGAGGAAGTGCGCAAGGAAGCAGAGAGAGCAGCAATGGCGAAGGAAGCACGAGCAAGAAGAGATGGGGAAATTTACCGCAGCTGCGCTGCTACTTAACCCCTTCACGGATGCCATCCAACAGCCAGCACAAACCCTACTGGACATGTGGTGAAGCTGAACCACGAACCGTCCCCCACTATTCCCATTACGCGCGGAAATCGAGGAGACACAGTTAAAACAGAAGATTACGCACGCCTAGTCAAATCAAAGTCAGAAAGTGGGACCCACCACTCGTCACGTCCCGTCAAAACCGCTCAAGCGGGTAAATGAGGTCATCACTAACATCATCGATACCAGCAGAAGAAACTTTTTGACTACTTTAGTCCTTGCTCAAGTCTTCGACTCAACCAAGCACTCGGGGGCTACTCCCATAGGGAGGGAGCGTTGGCCGCGTACCGTACGATTATCTTTATGCAGGTATACGAACATTCAGAACAAACCCATTACTCGAATTTACGATTCGATTGTGAATTATGGGTTACTCCCATAGGGAGCGCCGGAAGCAAATTTGACTAAAACAAGCAACAAAAGACGACAGCAGTCGCAAAAGGTCTTTAGTCCTCGCTCGAGTCTTCAACTCAACCAGGCACTTGGGGGCTACTCCCATAGGGAGCACTGGTCGCGCACCCTATGATTATTTTGTAACATCCCAAACCTTTAATCCAAGTGATCAAGATCCAAATCACCCAATTTAGGGTTAACAAAAACTTTTTCCCATTTAAAATATTTAAGCATGCATATGAGTGTTGCATTAAATAGGAGTTGTTTTGAAATGCCATGATTGTTTGTTCTAATGCTTGTATAATGATTCTAAGGTGAATTACACATCATCTAGATCATTCCCAAGCAAAAACCAAAGAAAAAGAAATCAAAAAGAATAAATAAAGGGAATGGTCACTTTTGCCATTTTAATCAACTAGCACACTTTGGGTGTTCCTAGTACTCAAATTCTAACAGAAACAATTGTGGATCTTGGCATCCCTTGCTAGTACAAGTAGTGATGTGCCAAGGCCCACTTTGTGTTCTTCCAAAAACATTTAAACTCTAATCTTAAATGACATTTGAAAATGGAATCCTTCTCATATGTCTAGATCACCCTTTTTCAAAAACCATCCAAAAGAACTCCATTTGAAAAATCCTAGCAACCAGAGATTCATAAGCATGTGACAAACCACTCCACCAAATTTCATTTCAAAATTCAAAAATTAAATTCTCGCGGCCATTTGATCGAACACTTGGCATGCACTGATCACACCCTAGTTTAGCTTCACTGTTTCTGCAGGGTTTTGCCACCCATTTGACCCCAAATCACTCCCTATGTCCCTCTTTGATCTAACCAAGCCATAATCAGCCCACCCCCTAGTCCCTAGCAGAAGTGCACGCCACCCCGACGCCATGCCCGTCGGTCGATCAAGAACGGCTCACAGGAGACCACCAGCCCCTCTCCACCGCTCCAAGGAGTGAGGCGTGACCTGATACATTGCGAATGTATCTATCATTTTTGATGTTCCATGCATGGTTTTATCTACTTTCTTATGTTTTGTTCCAACTTTGGAGTACTTTTCATATGATTTCTTGGACTAACCTATTAACAAGTGCCACAGTGCCAGTTCCCTGTTTTCTGCTGTTTTTGGTTCCGGGAAAGTCAGAAAATCAATATATTCTCGGAATTGGACCGGACAAAAGCCAAAGTTGATATTTTCCCGGAAGACTCACGGAGCCAGAAGGAGAGTCGGAGAGGGGCCACATGGTGGCCACACCACCCCATGGCGCGGGTCCTCCCAGGCCACGCCAGGGCATGGTGTGGGCCCCCTGGCCACCCACCGACTTTGCCCTCTGGCCTATAAGAAGCCTCCCAAGGCATAAACCCTAGATGATCAAGCCTCCAGCCACGAAAAGTTCCGTAGCGCCACCGCTACCGAAGAGGAGATTCGGGGGACAGAAAGTCTCTATTCTGGCACCCTGCCGGGACGGGGAAGTGCCCCCAGAGCCATCTCCATCGATCTCCACCACCATCTCCACTGCCATTGCTGATTCCCATGATGAGGAGGGAGTAATTCTCTCTCGAGGCTAAGGGTTCTACCGGTAGCTATGTGTTCATATCTCTCTCTATGCATGATCATATTGTGATCATGAGCTTGTAATCTATAGATCTACCTTGCTACTCAAGTGCTTTAATAGATCTCTGCTCTCCCCATGTGTGTGAAAGTGACAGCGTGCACACCATGGTGGCACTTAGGCTAGAGATTACAAATACTTGTTATGAGTTATATTTGGAGTTGGATGTCTTTATGAAATTGTGGTGTTTGTTGGACTCATCTAGTACTCAAGGTGACAGTGTGGGGTTTTCTAGATGGGAAAGACTTCCTTTGAGGTGTGCTGTTATAACCCTACCATCGATTAGAGTGTCCAACCGAAGAGTATTTGAGAGTAGTATCATAAAGAGAAGATATTTATATGAGAGTGTTCACTAGTGAAAGTATGATCCCTAGGCCTTGTTTCTAAGAATTGAAACACCGTTTGCTACTATATCTGTTATATGTTTGCTTGCTTCCATCTTTATTTCAGTTTTACTTTAGTCTTTTCCACGCCATCAAGCTCTTTTCTAGCACCGTTACCACTTGTATTTCACTATCTCTTCACTGAACTAGTGCACATATACACCTGACAAGTGTATTGGGTGTGTTGGGGACACAAGAGACTTCTTGTATCTTGATCGCAGGGTTGCTTGAGAGGGGATACCTTTGACCACTTTCTCCCTGAGTTCGATAAACCTTGGGTGATCCACTTAAGGGAAAACTTGCTGTTGTTCTACAAACCTCTGCACTTGGAGGCCCAACAACTGTCTACAAGAATAGAAGTGCGTAGACATCAAGCTATTTTCTAGCGTCGTTGCCAGGGAGGAAAGGTAAAAGGTATTCACACTAGAGGATTAAAGAAGAAGAACCTCCCACCGCAAACGCCTATTTTCTGGCAGCGTTGCCGGGGAGGTAAGGTAAAAGGTACTCACATCCTCCGTTGTGAGTGCTCGAAGTTATTTCCTTTAGATTCTGCAATTTTGTCTTTTTGTTTCTTGTTTTCACTAGTTAGGCTTAATGGAAAACAACAACAAAATTAGAGACCTTTTTAGTATTTTTCCTAATGTAGAACTTGAATTCTTTGAAAAGAAAATTAAAAAACCCTTGGAACCTTCTTTGCATGCTAATAGCAATGTTATTAGTATGAATCTTTTGAACACCTTTGTTACTAATGCTATTGAAACGTCTAAGCTTGGGGAAGTTAGTTTTTATGAAAATGATCTTTTTACTTCCCCAGTTTTAAAGAAGAAAATTTACTTTGATGATACTTTATCTCCCATATGTGGTAATTCTAATGATAATTTTAAGGTACCTACAAGAATCATTGATCGTGTTATGGATAACTACTATTTTGGAGATGGAACTGTCCATCCTGGTGATCATTTGCTCTTTATACCCGAATTATGCGGGTTGTTCAAGTGTGCAGGTATTACAATAGATCACGTCAAGTTGAAGTTATTCTCTTTATCACTTAAGGGCAAAGCAAGGGAGTGGTATGAGCTACTGGATGATCCTCATCATTTGGAGTGGAAGGAACTTGAATCTCTCTTTTACTCTAAATTTTATCCTCCTCATGAAATTCATAAAGATAGGAATTATATTTATAATTTTCATCCTCATGATGTAGAAAGTATTTCCCAAGCATGGGGGAGATTGAAGTCACTAATGCTCAAATGTCCCATTCATGAGCTCCCCAGGAATATTGTTATTAATAATTTCTATGCAAGGCTTTCAGGACATTACAAGGACTATCTAGATACTTGTTTAGAGGGATCCTTCACGAGTAAGGACGTCAAAGCTAAGTGGGATCTTCTTGAAACAATTCAAAGCAATATCGAAGATTGGGATAACAACAAAGGTAAAGAACCAGGCATAAACTATGAGTATGATTGCATTAAGTCTTTCGCTGAAACTGCTGCTTTTCAAGAGCTTAGTGCTAAATATGGTCTTGATCCTCAAATTCTTATTGATTGTTTTAAAACCTTTGCTTCTCATATTAATGCTCCTAAATAAAAGTGGGACATGTATCATGAGCCTTTTAAAGACACTTGCATGGAAAATGAAATTGTTGTTAATGATAGCAATAAACATGCTCAAACCTCTGAAAGTACTATCTCTTATAAGCATGTTAATTTTTGTGGAATACATAGACCTTGTGAGAATAATCAAATTGAAGAAGAATATTGTATCACCCACATGAATGAAAAAACTAGAATGTGGTATAGGGCTTTAAATGATCTTGGAAAAAAAGTTTGTGCCCTTTATCCTTTTATTTGTGAACTTTGCTTTGAAGTGGGTCATTTCAATTTCCAATGCTCAGGCCATAATAATAGCCCTTCTAATCCAATGAGTACTGCAAGTTTGTATTGTGATGACATGATCACTCCTAATCAGCATGATGAACTTACTTTATTTTTGGGATGTGAAGAGTTATCAAGAAAACCCTCTTTGGTAGATATGAGTGCTTTTGATATGAATAGTGTCCTGCATGGTTGTCATATTTATTGTGTTGATAATTGCCACACAAACACTTACATACAAAATATTATAGAAGATGAGATTTTACCAAAATATGATAGGACTAATATGTGTTTTGATCTTATTAATGAAAAGAAGGAATCCTCCCAAGTTTCTTCTATTGTCTCTAATATAAACCAAGGTATATGGAGAAGCTTACTTTCAAGCCTCTCCCTCCTAAAGAGAAGAAGATAAAGAAGAAAAGGAGGAGTAAAAGGAGGGAGGAAACGGTATTTTCCCCTAAGCATGTAGCTCCTATTATAGTTTTTGATGAGTCTGAACTCGATGATGTTCCTATGCCTGTTACCTATAGTAGTGACCATGACTAGGAAAAGCACACTTCTTTTGATATTGAAAATCTCTTTGGTACCAATTCTGAAAAATGATGATATTAATAATTGTTGTACTATTAGTGCAATCCATGATCCTTCTAATGATGATATTTTTAGAAATGAGCACACTTTGGAAGAGAGCTATTCTATTGCTTATGATGATGCCAAACCTCCAATATATGATGATTACAATGATGAATATGATATTTTCAGTCCACCTACCATTGAGGAGGAAATTAATTATGATTACAATATGCCTCCTATATTTGATGATTATGGTGATGAGAATAATAATGATAGCTATTTTGTTGAATTTGCTCCCACTACAATTAATAAGAATAACTATGTTTATGTGGGGAGTATTAATTTTTTTATGCATGTGTCTCATGATAAGAATGTTTCATGTGATTGTTATATTGTTAATTTTATTCATGATGCTACTGAAAGTTATTATGAGAGAGGGAAACATGGTTGTATGCATCTCCATAATATTAAGTTTCCCCTCTTTATGTTGAAAGTCTTGAAGTTGCACTTGTTTTGCTTTCCTATGCTTGTTGTTTTGTGCTTTCATGACTTGTTTATTTACAAGATTCCTATGCATAGGAAGTGGGTTAGACTTAAATATGTTTTGAATTTTCTTGTTGATGCTCTCTTTTACTTCAATACATATTTCCTATCTGAGCATCTTTTCAAACTATCATGCCTAACTTAAAGGCGTTAAAGAAAAGTAATTATTGGAAGATAACCCAAAAGTTTTAGATCAGTCTTGGAAGTTATTACCTCAGTAATAAACGCTCCTTATCCTTTTTATTTGGTTTTTGTGCCAAGAGTAACCTCTAATGAGAGAGAAGTAATGATTGGGAAAGTTGTTGTCCCGAAACAGATTTCTGTGCTTCACCGTAAAAATTCGTATAAAATCTCTGAATGTATTTTTGAGGCGTGAATTTTTGTGATTCTGCCCCAGGTTGTTATCTAACTTTTGTTAGTTCAACACTTTTTGATTTGAGCAAAATAAGGTCTTCGAAAAAGTTCGTCTTTACCTGCTGGTCTATTTTGACAGAT
This sequence comes from Avena eriantha, assembly GCA_910589775.1. Lineage (NCBI taxonomy): Eukaryota > Viridiplantae > Streptophyta > Magnoliopsida > Poales > Poaceae > Avena > Avena eriantha. Next base: position 324,175,494 of record OU342740.1, on the reverse strand, counting down.
TTCTGTCATTTTCTGCATTTGCTTCTTGTTGGTTCCTTTTTGCGTTCTTTTGGGGAATTTAGCTTTTTGAGGGAAGTGATACAGTAGCTTTTGTTTTAATGGAAGTTTATTTGGTGTTAAAACTGAACCTTAAGACTTATTATCTTGAGTGCACTAATGTTGCTAATAAAGATTGTGTGAAGTTTTGTATGAAGGAAAAATTTCAGGTGTATGGAAGGAATGAGTAATGAGATGAAGTATGGACTAAAGCACAAGCTTGGGGATGCCACGCGTGTCACCCCAAAAAATATCCAAGAAGTACAAGCGTCAAAGCTTGGGGATGCCCAAGGCATTCCCCTCTTCATCAATAAAAATCTCAGGTTTCTTCCAAACGCTTCATTTTTATTGTTTCAAGCACAGTTGTGTTATTCTTGGAGCGTCTTCTTTTTTTTCATTTTTGTTTTGGTTTTTCATTTGCTTTATTTGCTTAGTTTTCTGAATAAATTGGTTGGACCCCCTCTTTCATATATTAGTTTGCAAATAGTTTGGTTTGGTTTGGAAAAGAGTAGGAAAGTTCATGCTTATGTGGTAAAAAGAGCTCGTTTTTGACTGTGGCCTATGCTTTGTCATGCCATGCTTGATATTGTTTTGGCTTTATGCTAAGTATTCTTTGCTGTAGCATGACTTGTTATAAACAATTGAAATTTCTTAATGTGCCTTGGATGAATCATGCATTGTTTTAGCATATTAAAAACATAGTATAGTGGTATTCTCCTTTGATGCTTTAATTGGGTTGACTTGGCGCATGCTCACACCATGTTATGACTATCCCAAGTCACCATATCCTTGATGATCCTTTAGTTTTCAACTTGTAATATCACTTTATGTTGTGATCAATGATGTTTTGTCGCTCTGCATGATTATGGCCATTATTGCTCTCTTAGTTTGTCGCTCCCAGTCTTTTGCTAGCCTCCACAACCAAGTATGAGTTCCACTCATGCATCCAATTCCCTAAAACAAGTTATTCCAAAGAGTCCACCATACCTACCTACTAACATACGCTATTCCAAGTATATTCATGTTTTTGTTTACCTTCCAAATTAAACTTGTTATGAGAAAACTAGTGATTAAAGCTCTCACGAACTTGATGGCACACTTTACTTTTTTGCATCTAATAAACTTGAACCATTGGGTCCTTCTTTGTTGCATATATGCTTGCGCTTTATAAGTTGAAATTAGCAGAACCATGTATCATGGGGAACGCTTTCAACATTGCACTTGTACTTTGTACCCTGTTGATATCATGTTCTTTTGCTTATGGATCCCGGCGGTGTGAAATAAAAGTGGAACTTGTAAGATCATGGAGTTTGTATGTGTGTTAGAGAAACGCCTGGGCCGGTAGCCTAAGCCATGCCTAATCATGGTGGAAACTTGTAGCATCACAATAATGAGCACTCTATGAAGCATCCTCAATAAAAACCTATGCAAATAGCAAATAAAAAGATCGCTGAGATGCTCATTGTTTGCTTGCCTTGTCATTTTGATTATGGGATAGCTCCTGTGTCATGTGCAAGGGGTACCCCGTTAGCGGTTCTTTATGATACACATGTACTTACAATGACAAGAGCTTACTTGTGACTAAAGTTGAGTAGCATGAGGTTTGGTCTTCGTAAGTAAGGGGATGAGATTTCGGCTTATAACTTGTCAAGCATATCCTCTTAGTTGTGTCACTTTAACCTTAATCACCTTAAAGATGCTTATGATAGGGGCGATGAGAGCTGAAAGCTAATAAGTACCATAATTTTTGGAAGCTCTTTATGAGACTTGAATCCCTACTTCCTTCTATGAAGGCCTTTCTTTTACTTTTATATTGAGTCTCCACCTTCTACCATTATGCACCTACTTTGAGAGCATAGTGGTCATTCTTAGTTCTATGTGCATTTTCCCAAGACTAGTTGATTGATGCATACCTTGATATTGCTTGTTTTAAACTATTTGTATCTAGTCACTCTATGAACTTTGAAGGTGTCCTATGCATTTATATTTGCTACTCTATGAGGGACAAGCTGAATGCTATTATCCTATGTTTTCTTTATGTGAAACAAACAAACGTCTTGCAAAGCATTGTTATTCATGAATATTTTGTTTGTGCCTTTTCATGTTGCATCATAGTTTCTTTGTCTTATTGCTAGAACTTTGTCTTTCATGTTATGATTGAAGTACTATGATCCCAGCTTTCAATGTTTTACAAATACTTTGATCAAGTTTATGATGGTGCATGTCACCTAAAAAATTATTCTTTCTTTTTATCACTTACCTACTCGAGGACGAGCAGGAGTTAAGCTTGGGGATGTTGATACATTGCGAATGTATCTATAATTTTTGATGTTCCATGCTTGGTTTTATCTACTTTCTTATGTTTTGTTCCAACTTTGGAGTACTTTTCATATGATTTCTTGGACTAACCTATTAACAAGTGCCACAGTGCCAGTTGCTTGTTTTCTTCTGTTTTTGGTTCCAGGAAAGTCAGAAAATCAATATTCTCGGAATTGGACCGGACAAAATCCAAAGTTGATATTTTCCCGGAAGACTCGCGGAGCCAGAAGGAGAGTCGGAGAGGGGCCACAGGGTGGCCACACCACCCCATGGCGTGGGTCCCCCTAGGCCGCGCCAGGTCATGGTGTGGGCCCCTTGGCTGCCCATCGACCTTGCATCTTTGCCTATAAGAAGCCTCCCGATGCATAAACCCTAGATCGTCAAGCCTCCAGTCACGAAAAGTTCCATAGCGCTGCTGCCACCGAAAAGGAGATTCGGGGGACAGAAAGTCTATGTTTCGGCACCCTGCCGGGACGGGGAAGTGCCCTCGGAGCCATCTCCATCGATCTCCACCACCATCTCTATCGCCATTGCTGATTACCATGATGAGGAGGGAGTAGTTCTCTGTCGAGGCTAAGGGTTCTACCGGTAGCTATGTGTTCATCTCTCTCTATATATGCATGATCATATTGTGATCATGAGCTTGTAATCTATAGATCTACCTTGCTACTCAAGTGCTTTAATAGATCTCTGCTCTCCCCATGTGTGTGAAAGTGACAGCGTGCACACCATGGTGGCACTTAGGCTAGAGATTACAAATACTTGTTATGAGTTATATTTGGAGTTGGATGTCTTTATGAAATTGTGGTGTTTGTTGGACTCATCTAGTACTCAAGGTGACAGTGTGGGGTTTTCTAGATGGGAAAGACTTACTTTGAGGTGTGATGTTATAGCCCTACCATCGATTAGAGTGTCCAACCGGAGAGTAGTTAAGAGTAGTATCATAAAGAGAAGATATTTATATGAGAGTGTTCACTAGTGAAAGTATGATCCCTAGGCCTTGTTTCTAAGCATTGAAACACCGTTTGCTACTAGATCTATTACATGTTTGCTTGCTTCTATCTTTATTTCAGTTTTACTTTAGTCTTTTCCACGCCATCAAGCTCTTTTCTAGCACCGTTACCACTTGTATTTCACTATCTCTTCGATGAACTAGTGCACCTATACACCTGACAAGTGTATTGGGTGTGTTGGGGAAACAAGAGACTTCTTGTATCTTGATTGCAGGGTTGCTTGAGAGGGGATACCTTTGACCACTTCCTCCCTGAGTTCGATAAACCTTGGGTGATTCACTTAAGCGAAAACTTGTTGCTGTTCTACAAACCTCTGCACTTGGAGGCCCAACAACTGTCTACAAGAATAGAAGTGTGTAGAGATCATGACCTCACCGTCATCCACTGTCCACCCCACAGCCACTGCTAGCTACTAGACAACCGAGGCCAACCCCCCGCACTGATGTTTCTGCGACGCGCCAGCGCACGCCAGAGCGCCATCGCCGACAGAGCGCCACACGCCGCGCCTCAACCATAGACCGCGCGCCGCTCCGCCTTGACCTCCTCAACCCGCCAGACACGCCCATACCCCGTCGCTTGACCCACATTCGTCGGGAACCACGTCGAGCACCGCCTCTGTCTCTCAGAGCGCGAGACTCTCCCGACCGTAATCCACCGCCCCTAGCACCACCATTACGCCCTAGATGACCGCCATGGAACCGCCCACCATCCGCCTACCTCGCCCACGCTGATAGCCCCCTGTGTTGTCGTCACCGACGACCTCCGCCCACACCGACGAGCTCCGCCCACACCTCGTCGGGCCTATATAAGGGAGCCTCCCTAGCATGAATTCCTCACACTCTCACACTGCCCTCTCACCACTAGTCCTTCCCCACCTCTCGCCGGAGCAGCTCGAGCAGCCAGCAGCCGGAATTTCACCGGAGGTAGCCGCAGCAGAGGAGGAGACGCTCCCGTCGATTTCACCCCCGGAGCTGCCGCGACTTCGCCTGAGCCTGCCGTCGTCGACTCGTTCATTTGCCCGCCTCGCCAAGCTTGCTGGAGCCCTGGTATGCCCCCACTGCACCCCCACAACGCCACTAGGTTTCCGTCTCGTCGGCGACGTGTCCGTCGTCGACGATGAACGTGAGTCATAGATCTTAGCTCTAATTCTACGGTCCACAATGCCCTGTACCGCTGTGCGTTTAATGAGCCACTAATAGGCAGGACCCCCTGTCAGTAGTCCTCAGCGCCGCGGAGTGAATCTGGGCCGGCCCGTTAGTGTTCCCGCGCGACCCATTTAATTCAAATTTAGCCTTTTCTTTTTAGACTTAAACTAAGTTTTGTCCCTTAGTTTGAAAATCAATTTAGAGAGTTTTACAAATCCAAATTGAGTGATTCCAATTTTGTTGGAAAGGTAATAAAAATATCTATCCAAGCCCGTTGGATTTAAATCATTTAGAGTTATAGATCTCTCCTAGATAAAATAATAAGATATAAGCTTTTGCACCTTCAAACATTTTTCTAAAATCAACCATAATAGCTTTTGGGTTGATTTCAACTCTCAAAAATCAAATTTAACCATACCTATATGAATATGTAATAATATGAAGGTTTAAAGGTAGTGACTTTGGACTAGTACCAAAATAATGCTATATAGGCATTTCTAGTCACTTTAAATCATTAAATACTAAACTTAAACTTATTAAATTGTGATCCAACATTTAAATCACATAACCATATATTAGAATATGTGGTGATGACATGTGTCCACATGATCCCATATTTTAATTGGAGAATATTAAATCTTAGTTATTTCCAATGAGTAGAAATTACTTTTCTCAAATAAAATAAAGGAAACTAGTTCATTAACCTTTGTGATGTATGTGATGATACTAGATCATCAGTTGTGTGCCTTAATGTGCTAAATAGACTAGTTAAGTATTGTTTGGTGATTGTGTATTTCCGTATGTATTTATAGACGATAGTACCGAACAAGTCTTCGAGGAGGAGGAGTTCTACCAAGAAGATGAGGAAGAGAATTTCAACCACTGCACCAATCAAGGCAAGCCTAACACTTGCAAGTATTATACCTAGCAAGCCATCATTAACAATGCAAGCTAACCCTTGCAAGCTAGATAACCTAAGCAAATGCACTAGGCATGCTTTGTTTATACCTTTTGACTTATACCTACTCCAAGTCTTATTTTACAAGCTTTACTTTCTTTTACTTTACCAAAGTTCTTTACCTTGTTTATAGAGAGCATAAAGAGTATAAAACTTGGCCTATCTAGTTAGACGTAGATGTCATTCTATGGCATGAGATCGATCTTAACATCCCACATTAATGAACACTCTTAACTTAGTAGTTTGGAGCCAAACCAAAAACTTGATCACTTTAGATGGGAGTACTTGGTGAAAATGACTTGTGAAAACCTTGGAATGATGAGTCATTCTATTGAGATGTTTTGACATGTGTTGAGAAACACAAATGGTTGATGATGATGAAAATGTTGAGGCATGAGCCTTAGCCCTTTTCATAAAAACTGATGGTTGGGTTCGGGTGCGATACAATTCCAATTTTACCGTACAACCACAATACCTGAATTGGGTAAGGCTTAGCCAGAAGTTTATATGCATTAGTATTAGTTCCCTTATGGGAGAGGTTTGAGCTGAGGCTACCTCTCAATGTTGTCCACCTATGCAGTGCCCAGGATGACAGATGGTCATGGCTGGGAGGCCAAGCTCATAGGAGAGGTGCTTATACTAGAGTGTGTAAAGGAAAAGTTATGTTTGATTATTTGCATACTAAGTATGATGATTCAGGGTTATCCCTGACAGATGTATCGAATTTTGTGGTGAAAGTGTACCACCTCTGCAGAGTGTCAAACTATTCGAATAGCCGAGTCCGCGGTTATGGACAGTTGGAGTGGCCATACTATTCTGTTGTTAGATGTTTTCAAAATGACTTATGAAATGAATTGTGATATGACTTGACCACAACAGAGTTGTGACTATGATAACTAAGTTCCCACTTAGGTGTTTTCAAACTGTATTTTATCTTTGTTTGTTTCTGAACTCAGCTTAGGTTTCAAACTTAACTTTACAAATAAACTTAGAGTTAGCATTCCTACTATAACTATCTTACTTGCTAGTGGTTGTTTGCGAGTACTTAAAGATTACTCACGGCTTTTGTCCCTGGCTATTCCCGTGGACAGACTATGAGGAGGACTACCCTGAAGGAGGACAGTAGGATGGCTACGACAACTAGGATCATCTCCCATCGTCAGCATTGCCTGTGACACTTAAGATGGACCCCACCACTACGCTATTTATTCCGCTACTTGATTGTATTAACACTGGATCATGAGATCCTTTATTTGTGTAAGACCTTATTATGGTTTGTAATGGATGATGTACTGTGATATCCAATCTGTTATGTCCAACAAAAATGGTAATCCTAGGATTGCGATGTATGGCATAACAGGCATCTGGGATTAAAAATCTGGGTGTTGACAAGTTGGTATTAGAGCCATCCTGACCATAGGAGACCCTAGTTAGAATGGACGTCTGAAACAAAAACTTAGTTTTAAAAACCAAAGTGAGTATTTGTGAAAACTGTTTCCTCTCTTATCCTTGGGGATTCTTTCTCTCAAAAAAATTCATGTTCCTCCAAATTATTACATTACTACATAAAATTTGACACACTTGATCACTTCACTAACTTTCTCATCCTAAATTCTTATAGATGGAAGCTCGGTACTGCAAGTTCTACCAGTTGGGCAATGGAGGCCAACTGATCTTCGAGAGGGATCTTGATGCACTATCTGAGTACTTGGAGTGTCCACATCCGGAATTCCTTGGAGGTCAACTCAATGGTCCCCTAGGAGGAGATTAACAATGGCTAGTAACTGCTGATCTTCGAGGCAAGATAGAAGCACCAATGTCCGGGAGGATTCAGTTCTCCGTGAGAGAGAACAACTAGCTAGATGGATTAGCCAGGGCAATGCATGAAGCTCTCGCTCGTCTTTCCGCACAGAATGTCAACTTGATCCAGGGAACCCGCTTTGCTCACTATGCAAGGCGTGATTCTATGGGAATGCCTCTGGAGATGCCAAGTCACCCGGAGTTGAAGCATCAAGTGGAGAACCTCGACCTCCTACTGTACGACAGACAGAACGAATTGGATAATGCTAGAGAGTTCGCCAACCAGAACCTTGCCATTGCCGCCCAGAAGGCCCAGACTTTCTCACTGCTCGTCAAGGATCATCAGTCACTTCGCCGTTAGTGCACAAAGAAGGATCGCACCATTGATCGTCTTCACAAGAAGGTGGCCGAACTCGAGAAGACCAGCAAGGAGCAAGAAGCTCAGCTTGCAGCAAAAGAAGAAGAGGAAGAAGGAGAAGATATCCAAGGGGATATTGACTCATACCTCAGCAATGATGATGACTACCTGGAGGATGATGCCATGGACTTCTACACCGACGATGATGACTCTGGCTTCATCGATGATGAGTAGATGCACTAGAGCACTATCGTAGGAGTGAGAGTATCGGTCCCATTGTATCTTAGCTTCCAGAATGGTTCTTAAAACCATCCGTTTTCCTTTGGTTGTGGTGTGTGTGAGTTTGTATTGTGTGCCTTGCTTGAATGAATGAAAAGAAGTTAGTTGCAAAATCTGAGTCAAACTCAAAGTTTTAGCTTTAAAACCAAAACCATAAACCTTAGAACTTTCCCTCTTACCCCTTTATCTAACTCAATCTTCAGATGACACGTGGAAACCAAGGAGGGAGCAGCTCATCGCAGGACCCAATGTTGCAGATTCTGTAGATGCTCATTGCAGACCGTGAAGCTAGTAGGGAAGAGCGTGAAGCAAATCTAGCCACCTTGCAGCAGATCGCCTAGATGGCTCACAACAATCAGAACCATGGAAATCAGGATCATCATGGATCCAAACTCAAAAACTTCCAGAATACCAATCCCCCAATCTTTAGCCAGTCTGAAAACCCACTGGATGCTGATGATTGGTTGCAGACCATGGAAAACAACTTAGAAGTCGCCGGAATGGATGCCAACGAGAAAGTTCTTTTTTCCACCCACTATCTGGCAGGAGATGTAAGGGCATGGTGGAACATCACCCGCACGATGAACCATGGTCAAGTGATGACATGGGAAGCCATCAAAATCAAGTTCAGCCGTACCCACGTGATGTAGGGTCTAGTCACCAGAATGATAGATGAATTCGGAGAGTTAAAGCAAGGCAGAATGACTGTAGTGGAGTACCGTGACAGATCCTTGTCCCTCGCTAGGTATGCACCTAATGAGATCAACACGAAGGCCAAGAAGAAGGAGAGATTCCTGAACGGACTGCATGATGAGATGCAGACAGTTCTCATCAACATCCGTTTTGAGGATCTCAAAGAGCTAGTCGACTCTGCCATTCAGATGGAAGGAAAGATCAACCAAGCCAACGACAACCGCAAGCATCGGATGATGCACCAAGATGGATCCAACAGTCACCCGAAGTACCATCCCAACCCGTCCGCCGGATATGCCCCGCGGAACAATCGACCCACAATGTCTCGTCCAAGCTACCCCAACCGTAGAGGAGGAAATGTGAAGTCCGGAGGAAACAAAACCAATCACCCCGGCAACTCCAACCACTTCAACCGTGCACCTCCCAAGAACAACAACAACAACAACACTGCACCCAGAACTAGAAGCAATGTTGTGCCCGTTGCAGCAAAAGACAAGTCTCAGATCACTTGTTTCGAGTGTGGAGTGAAGGGTCACTACTCCAATGAGTGTCCCAAGAAGATCGCCGCCACTGCCAATGTGAGTGCCCTAGCTCAATAGCAGTGTCGTGTTCAACCTGGAAGAAGATTCGCCCCAGGGAACCCTCACAACCGCAACGGCCGTCTCTTCCACATGAACGCCGAAGAAGCCCAAGAAGCGCCAGATGTAGTGTTGGGTATGTTTTCTATCAACTCAGTTTTAGCAAGAGTGTTGTTTGATTCTGGAGCATCACACTCATTTGTCACCGAAGAATTTGCATGCACTAGTAAGATTCACCCCACCAACTTGAAGCATGTCATGATAGTTCAAATACCTGGTTCAACTACAAAGGCTAGAAAAATTTGCAAAGCTATGCCTATCAGAATACATGGGATAGATTTTTATGCCAATCTAATAGTACTCGGAACCAAAGGATTGGAAGTAGTACTAGGAATGGATTGGATGTCAAAGCATAAAGGATTGATTGACTGTGCCAAGAAAGCTATCACCATGACCAGTAGCTCTGGAGTATCAGTAGAGCATATATCTGAAACCTTGCCCCGTCAATTCAAGTGCAACAAGAGTCTAGCCCTACCCACCATAGACCAAGTAAGAGTAGTCTGTGAATACCCTGACGTATTCCAAGCTAAATTTCCTGGTATGCCCCCGGATAGGGATATTGAGTTCATTGTTGAACTAATCCCCAGAACCAGACCCATAACTCAGAGACCCTATAGCATGAACCCATCAGAGTTAGTGGAATTGAAGAAGCAGTTGGATGCTATGTTGGCAACAGGCTTGATTCAACCAAGCGCATGGCCATGGAGATCGCCTGTGTTATTCATTGACAAGAAGGATGGAGGCAACCGTTTGTGCACATATTACAGGAAGCTGAATGACGTCACAATCAAGAACAAGTACCCATTGCCAAAGATAGAGGACCTATGTGATCAGTTGACTGGTGCCAATGTGTTCTCAAAGATTGATCTTAGGACTAGTTATCACCAACTTAACATTCGTGCAACGGATATTCCAAAAACCGCCTTTACTACTTGTTATGGATTATATGAGTATACGGTCATGTCTTTTGGATTAACCAATGCCCCTGCTTATTTCATGAATCTCATGAATAAGATATTTATGAATTTTCTGGATAAGTTTGTCGTGGTGTTTATCGACGATATCCTTATCTACTCCAAGTTAGAAGAAGAGCATGAGCAACATCTGAGAATCATCCTTGAAACCCTTAGAGAGCATCGGCTGTATGCTAAGTTCAGCAAATGTGAGTTTTGGCTGAAAGAAGTAGGATTCCTAAAACATATTATGTCTGCTGGAGGAGTCGCTGTTGATCCCGCCAAGATCAAAGATGTCGAAGATTGGGAAGCCACAACCACCCAAACTCAAGTCTGTGCATTTCTCGGATTAGCGGGATATTACCGCAAGTTCGTAGAAGGATTTTCGAGCATCGCAAGACCAATGACCCAATTGCTGAAGAAGGACAAGAAGTTTGAATGGACCGACAAATGTGAAGCCAGTTTCCAAGAGCTCAAGAAGAGATTGATTTCAGCCCCAATATTGCTCATGCCAGATATCAAGAAGCCATTTGATGTGTATTGTGATGCATCCAAGATTGGTCTCAGATGTGTATTGATGCAAGAAGGCAAAGTCATCGCATATCTGTCTCAACAAGTAAAGCGGCATGAGCAGAACTATCCTACCCATGATCTTGAGTTAGGAGCCATAGTTTTGGCATTGAAGACATGGCGTCATTACCTTATGGGTAATCGCTGTGAGATTTACTCGGATCACAAAAGCTTGAAGTATATTTTCACTCATAAGGATCTGAATATGAGGCAAAGGAGATGGATAGAGTTAATCAAGGATTATGACCTTGACATTCACTATCACCCCGGCAAAGCCAATGTGGTAGCGGATGCTCTTAGTAGATTGCCGTGTAGGCTAAACACCATGATCAAGGAGAAGTAGCCAAGTTTGCATGAGGAGTTGGAGCAGTTTAGAAGTGAGATAGTTAGCAAAGGATTTTTAGCTAGCATTGAACTTTAATCCACTTTGATTAGCCAAATCAAGGAAGCTTAGAAGGGAAATGCAAGTATCGACGAAATCAATCGTCGTATTGGTACAGGAAAGGTACCCGGATTAACCGAAGACAAAGAAGGAGTTCTATGGTACAAAGGATGTATCTATGTGCTAGAAGATTCGGAGCTGAAGCAAGTTATCATGCAAGAAGCTCATGATACTCTTTATTCTATCCACCCCGGAGGAAAGAAGATGTATCAGGATTTGAAGGAGCAATTTTGGTGGCACAAGAAGAAAAGAGAAATCGGAAGCTACATTGCCAAGTGTGATATCTGTCAGAGAGTCAAAGCAGAACATCAGAGACCCGCAGGACTGTTGCAACCATTGCAGATTCCGGAATGGAAATGGGATTCCGTCAGAATGGACTTTATCACCAGTTTGCCTACTTATAGTAGGGGAAATGACTCTATCTGGGTCATTGTTGATAGACTATCCAAGGTAGCTCATATTATACCGGTCAAGACAACCTACCAGAGTTCGAAGCTAGCAGAGTTGCACATTGCTAGAATCGTCAGTTTGCATGGAACCCCCAAGACCATAAGAACTTCCATTAGCAACATTAGTGCACTCAAGATAATAAGTCTTAAGGTTCAGTTCTAACACCAAATAAACTTCCATTAGAACACTAGCTACTGTAGCACTTCCCTAAAAAATCTCAATTCCCCAAATGAACTCAAAAAGGAACCAACAAGAAGCAAATGCAGCAAATGGCAGAAATCTGTCAAAACAGACCAGCAGGTAAAGACGAATTTTTTCGAAGACCTTCTGTTGCTCAAATCAAAAAGTGCTGAACTAGCGAAAGTTATATAACAACCTGGGGCAGAAGCACAAAAATTCATGCCTTAAGAAGATGTACAGAGATTTTACACAAATTTTTATGGTGAAGCACATAAATCTGTTTTGGGACAGCAACTTTGCCAATCATTACTTCTCTCTCATTAGAAGCTACTCTTGGCACAAAAAGAAAATAAAAAGGATAAGGAGCGGTTATTACTGAGGTAATAACTTCCAAGACTCATCTAAAACTTTTGGGTTATCTCCCAATAAGTACTTTTCTTTAACGCCTTTAAGTTAGGCATAAGAAGCAAGAAAAAGATTCAAGTGTTCTCAAATGAAGAAGCATTAAGACCAAATTTTGTTTTCATAGGAGAGGCAAAAGATATCTTATCTCTCTTCTTAGGGAAGTGTTCTATACCTTTCTTGAGTGGGGGTTGATATTTAATGGTGCCTTCTTTCATATCAATAATGGCACCAACAGTTCTAAGAAAAGGTCTTCCCAAAGTAATTGGACAAGAAGCACTGCATTCAACATCCAAAACATAGAAATCAACGGGGACATAGACATAGTTAACCATAATAAGAACATCATTAATACTCCCCATGAGTTTATTTTTAGCATTATCATCAAGTGGGACATTCAAATAACAATCTTCAGGTGGAGGCAAATCAAGCATATCATAAATCTTTTTAGGCATAATAGAAACACTACTATCGAAATCACATAAAGCTTTAAAATCAAAGTCATTCACTTTCATATTAATGATGGGTTCCCAACCATCTTCTTGTTTTATAGGAATAGAAGCTTTATGTTTCATCTTTTCTTCTTTAATCTTTATGAGAGCATAAGTAATGTGTTTTGTAAAGGCCATGTTCATAGCACTAGCATTAGGACTTTTAGCAAGCTTTTGTAGGAACTTAATAACTTCAGAGATATTGCAACCATCAAGATCAAAATCAAATTTATCATCTAAAGTAGTAGAATTATTACTAGCCTCAACACTAGTGGTGGTGATAGTAGAAACGCTAATGTTTCTAGCAATTTCATCTTCTCTTTCCCACTTAGCATGTAATTCAGCTAATAGTCTAACATTTTCATCAATTCTAACTTGTATAGCATTAGTAGCTGCAAAGGGATTATCATTAGTTTCAGGTTTAGCAGCCATTTTATTCAAAGAAGATTGAGCTTCAGCCAAAGATGATATATTCCTTTCAGCATTATAGAGTTTTTCCTCAATAGTTTTATTGAAAGCAGTTTTCTTACTAATAAAGTCTTTAAGCATAACTTCAAGTTCAGAGGGAGCACTCATATTATTGTTGTAAGAATTTCCATAAGCATTACCATTGTTGGGAGGATATGGCTTATAATTGTTGTTACCAAAATTGTTCATGTAGGCATTGTTGCTAAAATTATTATTTCTTATAAATTTCACATCAACTTGCTCTTCTTGAGAAACCAAAGAAGCTAAAGGAACATTATTTGGATCAATATGGGCTTTCCCATTCACAAGCATAGACATAATAATATCAATCTTATCACTCAAGGAGGAGGTTTCCTCAACAGAATTTACCTTCTTACCTTGTGGAGCTCTCTCAGTATGCCATTTAGAATAGTTAACCATCATATTATCCAGAAGCTTTGTTGCAGCACCCAAAGTAATGGTCATAAAGGTACCTCCAGAAGTAGAATCCAATAGGTTCCTTGAAGAATAGTTCAATCCCGCATAAAAAGTTGGGATGATCATCCAAGCAGTCAATCCATGAGTGGGACAATTCTTAACCAAAGAATTCATTCTTTCCCAAGCTTGAGCAACATGTTCATTATCAAATTGTTTAAACTTCATTATTTCACTTCTCATAGATATAATCTTAGCAGGAGGCTAGTATTTTCCAATGAAATCATCTTTGCATTTAGTCCAAGAATCAATAATATTCCTAGTTAGGGAATTCAACCATTCTTTAGCTTTTCCTCTCAAAGAGAAAGGAAACAATTTCAGCTTAATAATATCACCATCTATATCCCTATGCTTTTGCATCTCACAAAGTTCAACAAAGTTATTTAGATGTGCAGCAGCATCTTCATTACCAATACCAGAAAATTGTTCTCTCATAACAAGATTGAGTAAAGCAGGTTTTATCTCAAAGAAAGTAGCTTCAGGCACAGGTGGAGCAATAGGTGTGCTCATAAAATCATTGTTGTTGGTGCTAGTGAAGTCACACAACTTAGTGTTTTCAAGAGTACTCATTTTTTGTGTTTTTGATAAAGAAAGCAAAACTAGAAGAACTATTTTTTGTGTTTTTGATAAAGAAACAAGCAAACAAAACAAAAGTAAACTAAGCAAAACAAAAATAACAAAGTAAACAGATTAGTTATGAGGGACTCCCCTTGTGAAGATGTCCTTGACTCCCCGGCAACGGCGCCAGAAAAGTGCTTGATGGCTCAGTGTTGATGTAGAGCTCATTGGGGAACCCCAAGAGGAATGTATGATGAGCACAGCAGCAAGTTTCCCTCAGTTATGAAACCAAGGTTTAATCGAACCAGTAGGAGCAAGGAAACACCCCAAAGGTGTTGCTAGCTGAGCCTTGGCAGGGCACACTACCGGTGCTAGTAGCAACGTGGAGACCTGCACAACACAACCACAGAACTTTGTCCCCAACTTGCGATGAGGTTGTCAATCTCACCGTTTTTGCTGAAAACAAAGGATTAAACGTATCGAATGGAAGGAAGTAAAAGTTTGCAGAAAGTAAACACAAAGCAGTAAACAGTTTGTAGATTGTATGTAAAAGAAAGGACCGGGATCCATAGTTCACTAGAGGTGGCTCTCCTTAAGATAGATAACATGCTGGGTGAACAAATTACAGCGGGGCAATGGACAAACATCGAGAAAGCAATACATGCATATACTAATCATGTTGACTCCTTTGAGATTCGATTGGGCATTACAACATTATACATAGACCGCCATCCAACTGCATCTATGACTAATAATCCACCTTCAGGTTATCATCCGAACCCCATCCAGTATTAAGTTGCAAGCAATAGATTATTGCTTTATGAATTGCGTGTAAAGTAAACAATACGATTGTTCTATGAACAAAGGATTGTTGTTTTCTCCCTAGTAGCAACAGCACATCTAGTACCTTAGAGATTTCTGCCACTTCCCCAGATTACCAGAGGCATGAACCCACTATCGAGCATAAAGACTAACTCTTGGAGTTGCTAGCATCTACTCGGCCAAGACAGCTACTAACAATGGAAAGCATGCAATATCACAAATAACAAAGACATGATAAAATCAATAATCAATCTGAAATAGCATCTCAATATCCATCGGATCCCCGCAAACACAACATGCAGATTTACAAATATATGATCTTGATCATGAACGGATCTCACAAGATCTAGACATGAAAGCACAAAGGAGGAGAACCAGCCATCTAGCTACTACATGGACCCATAGTCCAGAGATGAACTACTCACGCATCACACCGGAGGCTTGCATGATGATGAAGAAGGCCTCCGGGGTGAATTCCCCTCTCTGGCAGGGTGCCGGGAAGAGCTTCAGATCCCTCCCGATCTATGGATGGAGATGACGGCGGCTACAGACTCTTTCGTGGATTTTTGATTGGGTACTTAGGGTTTTCGTCCAAAGGGCATCTTATAGGAGGAAGGAAAGGCCGAGGGGGTGCTGGGGTCGGCCACACCACCCCCTGGCGCGGGCCAAGCCTGGCCGTGCGGCTAGGTGGTGTGGCTGGCCCCCAGCCCTTCTCTGTCTCGTATTCTGGCATCTGATGTCTTCCGGAAAAATAGGCACTTTGGCTTTTGTCCCGTCCAATTCCGAGAATATTTATTTTCTGACTTTCCTGGAACCAAAAATAGCAAAAAACACGCAACTGGCACTATGGCTCTTGTTAATAGGTTAGTCCAAGAAATCATATGAAAAGTACTCCAAAGTGTGGACAAAACACAAGAAAGTACATAAAACCAAGCATGGAACATCAAAAATTATAGATACATTTGCAATGTATCACGTATCGTGAAGTGCCCATCCGTATCTTGGAGGAAGCTTACAGAACCACCAGGACGCGGAGTATCAAATTTCTCAAGATCCAATGGAGCAACCATACCGAAGAAGAAGCCACTTGGGAGCGAGAAGATTACATTAGGACTGAGTTCCCATATCTCTTTAGTTCCTAGTTTTCTTTCTTAAATCTCGGGACAAGATATTGTTTAAGGGGGGAAGGTTTGTAACATCCCAAAACTTTAATCTAAGTGATCAAGATCCAAATCACCCAATTTAGGGTTAACAAAAACTTTTTCCCATTTAAAATATTTAAGCATGCATATGAGTGTTGCATTAAATAGGAGTTGTTTTGAAATGCCATGATTGTTTGTTCTAATGGTTGTAAAATGATTCTAAGGTTAATTACACATCATCTAGATCATACCCAAGCAAAAACCAAAGAAAAAGAAATCAAAAAGAATAAATAAAGGGAATGGTCACTTTTGCCATTTTAATCAACTAGGACACTTTGGGTGTTCCTAGTACTCAAATTCTAACAGAAACAATTGTGGATCTTTGCACCCCTTGCTAGTACAAGTAGTGACGTACCAAGGCCCACTTTGTGTTCTTCCAAAAACATTAAAAATCTAATTTTAAATGACATTTTAAAATGGAATCCATCTCATATGTCTAGATCACCCTTTTTCAAAAACCATCCAAAGGAACTCCATTTGAAAAATCCTAGCAACCAGAGATGCATAAGCATGTGAGAAACCACTCCACATTATTTCATTTCAAAATTCAAAAATTAAATTCTTGCGGCCATTTGATCAAACACTTGGCATGTACTGATCACACCCTAGTTTAGCTTCACTGTTTCTACAGGGTTTTGCCACCCATTTGACCCCAAATCACTCTCTATGTCCCTCTTTGATCTAACCAAGCCATAATCAGCCCACCCCCTAGTCCCTAGCAGCAGTGCACGCCACCCCGATGCCATGCCCGTCGGTCGATCACGAACGGCTCGCAGGAGACCACCAGCCCCTCTCCGCCGCTCCAGGGAGTGAGGCGTGACCTCACCGCCATCCACTGTCCACCCCACGGCCACTGCTAGCCACTGGACCACCAAGGTCAACCCCCGCACTGATGTCTCTGCGCCGCGACAGTGCACGCCAGAGCGCCATCGCCGATAGAGTGCCACACGCTGCTCCTCGACCACAGACCGCATGCGCCGCTCTGCCTGACCACCTCAACCTGCCAGACATGCCCGTACCCCGCCGCTCGACCCACATTCGTGGGGAACCACGTCGAGCACCGCCTCTGTCTCTCAGAGCGCGAGACGCTCCCGACCGCAATCCACCGCCCCTAGAACCGCCATTACGCCCTAGATGACTACCAGGGAACCGCCCACCATCCGCCTACCTTGCCCACGCAGATAGCCCCCTATGCCGTCATCACCGACGAGCTCCGCCCACACCTCTCTATCGCCTTGTCGGGCCTATATAAGGGAGCCTCCCCAGCACGAATTCCTCACACTCTCACACTCCCCTCTCAACACTAGTCCTTCCCTACCTCTCGCCGGAGCAGCTCGAGCGGCCAGCAGCCAGAATTTCGCCGGAGGTAGCCGCAGCAGAGGAGGAGACGCTCCCGTCGATTTCGTCCACCCCCAAAGTTGCCACGACTTCGCCTGAGCCCGCCGTCATTGACTCGTTTGTTTGCCCACCTTGCCAAGCTTGTTGGAGCCCTGGTATGCCCCCACTGCACCCCCATAGTGCCGCTAGGTTTCCGTCTCGTCGGCGACGTGTCCGTCGTTGACGATGAATGTGAGTCGTAGATCTTAGCTCTAATCCTACGGTCCACAATGCCCCGTAACGCTTCACGTTTAATGAGCCATTGATAGCCGGGACCCCCTGTCAGCAGTCCTTAGCGTTGCGGAGTGAATCTGGGCCGGCCCATTAGTGTTCCTGCGCGACCCATTTAATTCAAATTTAGCTTTTTATTTTTAGACTTAAACTTAGTTCTGTCCCTTAGTTTGAAAATAAATTCAGAGAGTTTTACAAATCCAAATTGAGTGATTCCAATTTTGTTGGAAAGGTCATAAAAATCTCTATTCATGCCCGTTGGATTTGAATCATTTATATTTAAAGATCTCTCCTAGATAAAATAACAAGACAGAAGCTTTTGCACCTTCAAACATTTTTCTAAAATCAACCATAATAGATTTTAGGTTGATTCCAACTCCCAAAAATCACATTTAACCATACATATATGAATATGTAATAATATTAAGGTTTGTAGGCAGTGACTTTGGACTAGTACCAACATAATACTATATAGGCATTTCTAGTCACTTTAAATCATTAAATATTAAACTTAAACTTATTAAAATGTGATCCAACATTTAAATCACATTCCCATACATTAGAATATGTGGTGATGACATGTGCCCACATGATCCCATATTTTAATTGGAGAATATTAAATCTTAGTTATTTTCACTCAGTAGAAATTACTTTTCTCAAATAAAATAAAGGAAACTAGTTCATTAACCTTTGTGATGTATGTGATGATACTAGATCATCAGATGTGTGCCTTAGTGTGCTAAATAGACTAGTTAAGTATTGTTTGGTGATTGTGTATTTCTGTATGTATTTATAGACAATAGTACCGAACAAGTCTTCGGGGAGGAGGAGTTCTACCAAGAAGAGGAGGAAGAGAATTTCAACCACTACACCAATCAAGGCAAGCCTAACACTTGCAAGTATTATACCTAGCAAGCCATCATTAACAATGTAAGCTAACCCTTGCAAGCTAGATAACCTAAGAAAATGCATTAGGCATGCTTTGGTTATACCTTTTGACTTATAACTACTCCAAGTCTTATTTTACAAGCTTTACTTTCCTTTACTTTACCAAAGTTCTTTACTTTGTTTATAGATAGCATAAAGAGTATAAAACTTGGCCTATCTAGTTAGACTTAGATGTCATTCTATGGCATGAGATTGATCTTAGCATCCCACATAGTGAACACTCTTAACTTAGTAGTTTGGAGCCAGACCAAAAACTTGATCACTTTAGATGGGAGTACTTGGTGAAAATGACTTGTGAAAACCTTGGAATGATGAGTCATTCTATTGAGATGTTTTGACATGTGTTGAGAAACACAAATGGTTGATGATGATGAAAATGTTGAGGCATGAGCCTTAGCCCTTTTTATAAAAACTGATGGTTGGGTTCGGATGCGATACCATTCCAATTTTACCGTACAACCACAATACCTGAATTGGGTAAGGCTTAGCCGGAAGTTTATATGAATTAGTATTAGTTCCCTCGCGGGAGAGGTTTGAGCTGAGGCTACCTCTCAATGTTGTCCACCTATGCAGTCCCCAGGATGACAGATGGTCATGGCTGGGAGGCCAAGCTCATAGGAGAGGTGCTTATACTAGAGTGTGTAAAGGAGAGGTTATGTTTGATTATCTGCATACTAAGTATGATGATT
This sequence comes from Avena eriantha, assembly GCA_910589775.1. NCBI lineage: Eukaryota > Viridiplantae > Streptophyta > Magnoliopsida > Poales > Poaceae > Avena > Avena eriantha. The sequence goes on along the minus strand of OU342740.1, from coordinate 324,155,998 downwards.
CAGGGTTATCCCTGACAGATGTATCGAATTTTGTGGTGAAAGTGTACCACCTCTGTAGAGTGTTAAACTATTCGAATAGCCGCGTCCGTGGTTATGGACAGTTGGAGTGGCCATACTGTTCTGTTGTTAGATGTTTTCAAAATGACTTATGAAATGAACTGTGACATGACTTGACCACAACAGAGTTGTGACTATGATAACTAAGTTCCCACTTAGGTGTTTTCAAACTGTATTTTATCTTTCTTTGTTTCTGAACTCAGCTTAGGTTTTAAACTTAACTTTACAAATAAACTTGGAGTTAGCATTCCTACTAGAACTATCTTACTTGCTAGTGGTAGTTTGCGAGTACTTAAAGAGTACTCACGGCTTTTGTCCCAGGCTATTCCCGTGGCCAGACTATGAGGAGGACTACCCTGAAGGAGGACAGTAGGACGGCTATGACAACTAGGATCATCTCCCATCGTCAGCATTGCGTGTGACACTGAAGATGGACTCCACCGCTACGCTATTTATTCCGCTACTTGATTGTATTAAGACTGGATCATGAGATCCTTTATTTGTGTAAGACCTTATTATGGTTTGTAATGGATGATGTACTGTGATATCCAATCTGTTATGTCTCGCAAAAATGGTAATCCTGGGATTGCGATGTATGGCATAACAGGCATCTCCGATTAAAAATCCGGGTGTTGACATATTTGTACAGCGTACTGTGTGTTGATAACATCCACACTCGAATGCTATGGCGACTCCGCCTCATACTTTCCCTACAAAGAGACTGCGTCTCCTGGGCCACCCGAATCATCTCCGTGATGACAAAAAATTCGGATGCCGCGCTTACATCATGAAGATAAAACCTGAATAAGGCCTGGCAACACATCTACTTCGCACTACTAGAAACATATCCGTGCCCGCAGGTACGATGAACATGCCCTGACGGACGCGTCGAGTGCTCAAAATTATACACTGGAATTCGACTCCCGTAAGACCTCCGCGGCATGAGTCGAATTACGCCAGCACTTTTCCGAATTCGAGTCTAGGGACTCGAGTTTGAGTAGATTGCGTTGTTTTACCCTAAGGCAGTTAACTGATACTGATACATCGGATAAATAAGGCACGTATATCAACAATCCCTATGACATGAACCGAACACTCGAAAAAATGCTCAGTCATGCACTTGAAAGACTTCATAGAGTCCCCAGTCGAATCTACGATTCCACTGGACACTCGGGGGCTACTGACATGGGTATACCCTGCAGGTACTCGAGTATGGTATATACGGCCCAGATACGGCGGAAGCCCACGGCGTTGCCAAGGCCTGATGCAAAATTCAGGTGACCCACGGACTCTTCGATTGCTTGCGAGACAAGAAGAAGCTTAAGATAGAAAGTTCAAAGGGTGAACCCTAATCTATAACCGACTCGACTTGCTACCAGAGACCTAGCCTATCTATATAAAGGCTAGGAGAGGGCGGAGAGGAGGACAAGCACAACCCTAGTTTCCACAACTCTCGCCAGATTGCATCTACACATCCCTGTAATGTTCGATTCCTTTGTTAATTCCAAGAGCAGACAAGCAGGAGTAGGGACCTCTACGAGACATGAACCTGGGTAAAACTTGCGTCCATGTGTGCTTGTTTGCTAGCCGACTGATGCCTCTAGCGCTCCCTTCTCCAAAACCCAAGTCCATAACAATGGGCATTGACGAGTTAAACCCTCGTCACACACGCTGCGCAGCTATTGGATATAACTTCTTCGAGTGGGCCCTTGAGTATCTTTTCGTCACATGGACGGAAAAATCCCGCTCTTGATATATATTGCCTCAACGGTTTCCTCCGAGTACCTGAACACAACTTTATAACCACTGTATTACCAAGTGGCGCTTGATGCTATCTAAGCACTCTCGGGAGACAGTGATTGATATAGCCTCACAGTCTAATGAATAGTCTACGAGGATCCATTTCTAATCATCATAACTTGAACTTCGTGACATGATCGGGTCATGATGTTTAGGTTGGGTATTGGTTCATCATCTCATTCTCAGAATGAGTTAACTCCATTTCCCACTAGCATAAATGCCACATGATCAGGAAACTTGATCATCTGTTGACTAATGAACCAGTGACTAGAGTTTCACTGGGAACCCCTAGTTGTTTACATATCACACGTGTATTGATGTTTCCACTCAATACAGTTATAGCATGATATAAAGCTTAATCATAAACTTTATGAAATATGATAATAGTCCTTATTACTATTTGTCTCTAGGGCATATTTCCAACATAATCATGGTGGAAACTAGCAGCATAACCATAGTGAGCATTCTGTGAAGTATCCTCAATAAAAACCTATGCAAATAGAAAATAAAAAGATCATTGAGATGCTCATTATTTGTTGCCTTGTCATTTTGATATGGGATAGCTCCAGTATCATGGGGCAAGGGGTACCCCGTTGGCGGTTCTCCAAGATACACATGTACTTACAATGATAAGAACTTACTTGTGACTAAAGTTGAGTAGCATGAGGTTTGGTACTCGTAGGCAAGGGGCATGAGATTTTCGACTTATAACTTGTCAAGCATATCCTCATATTTGTTCACCTTAACCTTAATCACCTGAATATGCTTATGATAGGGGCAATGAGAGCTGAAAGCTAATAAGTACCATAATTTTTGGAAGCTCTTTATGAAACTTGAAATCCCTGCGTCCCTCTATGAAGGGCCTTTCTTTTTTACTTTTATGTTAAGTCTCCATCTTCTATCTTTATGCACCTATTGAGAGAACACAGTGGTCATTCTTATTTTAATGTGCATTGTCCCAAAACTTGTTGATTGATTCATAACTTTGATATTGCTTCTTCTTAAATTATTTGTGTCTAGTCACCCTTATGAACTTTGAAGGTGTCCTATGCATTTATGTTTTGCTATACACTGAGGGACAAGCTGAATACCATTCTTATTATGTTTTCTATATGTGAAACAAACAAATGTATTTTAACGCATTGTTATTCATGAATCTTTTGTTTGTACCTCTTCATGTTGCAACATAGTTGCTATGTCTTATTGTTATAACTCTATCTTTCATGTTCATGTTAGAGTACTTTGATCCTAGCTATCAATGTTTTACAAATACCTTGATCAAGATTATGATGGTGCATGTCACCCCAAAAATTATTCTTTTATCACTTACTTACTCGAGGACGAGCAGGAGTTAAGCTTGGGGATGCTTGATACGTCGTAAACGTATCTATCATTTTTGATGTTCCATGCTTGTTTTATATCTACTTTCTTATGTTTTGTTCACACTTTGAGGTATTTTTATACACTTTCTGGAACTAACCTATTAACAAGATGCCACAGTGCCAATTGCCTGTTTTTTGCTGTTCTTGGTTTCAGAAAAGCTAGTAAGGAAATATTCTCGGAATTGGACCGGACAAAAGCCCAAGTCAATATTTTACCAGAAGGAACACGGAGTCCAGAGGGGGGACAAAGTGGCGCACCAGGGTGGCCACACCTGGTGGTGGCGCGGCCAGCCCTAGGCGCGCCACCAGGAGTGTGGGCCCCCTGGTACTCCACCAACCTTTCCCCTTCACCTATAAAAGCCTCCCAGGACAAAAACCCTAAGCACAAGATCAGAATTCCACGAAAAGTTCCACAGCGCTGCCGCCACCGAAGAGGAGATTCGGGGGACAGAAGTCTCTATTCCGGCACCCTGAAGGGACGAGGAAGTGCCCCCGGAGCCATCTCCATTGACTCCACCGCCATCTCCATCATCATTGCTGACTCCCATGATGAGGAGGGAGTAGTTCTCTCTCGAGGCTAAGGGCTCTACCGGTAGCTATGTGTTCATCTCTCTCTCTATACGTGATCTTATGAGATTACGAGCTTTGTAATCTATAGATCTATTCCGCTACTCAAGTGCTTTAATTAATCTCTGCTTATCCCCACGTGTGTGAAGTTGACAGTGTGCACACCGTGTGGCACTTTGGCTAAGGTTACAGAAATACTTATCATGAGTATAATTTGAGTTGGATGTCTCTATGATATTGTGGTGTTTGTTGGAACCATCTAGCGCTCAAGGTGACAGTGAGGGGTTATCTAGATGGGGAATGAAAACTTTAAGGTGTGCTGTTATAGCCCTACATCGTCCAACCAGAGAGTAGTTTAGGGTAGCACAATGAAGAGAAGATATTTATATGAGAGTGTCCACTAGTGAAAGTATGATCCCTAGGCCTTGTTTATAAGCATTGAAACACCATTTACAATCAGTCATGTTACATGTTTGCTTGCTTCCACTCTTATTTTAGTTGCAATTACCACTTATAATCATCCATATTACTTGTATTTCACTATCTCTTCACCGAACTAGTGCACCTATACACCTGATAAGTGTATTGGGTGTGCTGGGGACACAAGAGATTTCTTGTATCTTGATTACAGGGTACTTGAGAGGGATACCTTTGACCACTTCCTCCCTGAGTTCGATAAACCTTGGGTGATACACTTAAGGGAAACTTTTTGTTGTTCTACAAACCTCTGCACTTGGAGGCCTAACACTGTCTACAATAATATAAGCGTGCGTATACATCACCCCTATGGACATTGACTGGGAGAATACCTCGGTAAACCTGGGGATTGCCTTGCAGGACCCGGGGACTACTCAGCTTAATTCGGTGGGGGTTATGTCAGTGGATGCAATGGAGGTTGACGAAGTACCTTTCCCAGCTCGCACTATACCAACATGGGCACAACCAATATTTGAGTTCTTGAAGGAGGGAACTTTGCCAAATGATGAGATACTCTCGAGGCAAGTGAAGAGGAGATCAAAGGCATACACCATTATCAATGCCGAAATATACAAGAGAAGTGTCACAAGTGTTCTGCAATGATGTGTTGACCCAGAAGAAGGGTTGTATATCCTCCAAGATATACATCAAGGGGAATGTGGGCATCACGCCTCGTCCAGAGCCTTAGTGTCAAAAGCTTTTCGGCATGGGTTTTACCGGCCAAGTGCCTTGGAGAAAGCCGAGGACCTAGTAAGGAAATCCAATGGTTGTCAGAGGTATGCCACCAAGACACACAAGCCAATGTCAGAACTCAAAACTATACCAATCACTTGGCCATTTGCTATGTGGTGCTTAGATATGGTGGGACCATTTAAGCCGCCTAACATGACTCATATCTTAGTCGTGGTGGACAAGTTCACCAAATGGATTGAAGTAAAGCCAATAAGAAAATGTGACGGAGCTACGGCTGTGACTTTCCTCAAAGATATTATTCTGAGATACGGCTATCCTCACAGTATCATAACCGATAATGACACAAATTTTGCCGAAGGAGCATTTGCCCGGTTTTGCCGAGATAAGAATATCCGGCTAGATGTCGCTTCAATAGCCCACCTCGCATCGAACGGGCAATTGGAAAGATCCAATAGACAGGTATTGTCCGGGATAAAACCCCAGCTCATTGAGTCACTTCAAAGATCAGCGGGGTGCTGGAAAGAAGAACTGCCAGCCGTGTTATGGAGCTTAAGAACAACTCCGAATCGATCAACTGGCTATACGCCATTCTTTCTGTTATATGGGGCAGAAGCTGTATTACTAGCCGACATAGAGCATGCCTCGCCTAGGGTCACCCAATACACAGAAGCCGAAGGGCAAGAAGACTGGCAAAATGATGTCGATCTGCAGGAAGAAGCGAGAGAACTGGCCTTGTATAGATTTTCCATATATCAGCAAAATATCTGACGCTACCATAGCCGAAAAGTGAACCCCCGAGTCTTCCGGGAAGGAGATCTTGTACTTCGGCTAGTGCAGCACACTGCCAGCATGCATAAGTTATCCCCCCATGGGAAGGGCCATGCATTGTAAGCAAAACACTGCACAATGATGCATATTATCTATTCTCAAAAAAATGATGCCTATTATCTCATTGATGCACAGCCACAGGAGAAGAACAAGGCGGACAGGTCCGGTGAGGAATCCAAACGCCCATGGAATGTAGCTCTACTTCGCCCGTTTTACACTTAGCTAAAAGTGTATGTATCTCGAACTCTCACATGTCAGATTGTCGGCAATGAGATTATCGATGAAACCTCGGCACCCCAAGCAGAAACTCGGGGACTGCCTTAGTAATAATTGTCATTTTCTATATTTACTTTTATACGCCAGCTGGCTTATATTACTTACACCTTAGCCGGACTAGTAATGTGTAGGCACCAAAAGCTAACTCTTCGACTTGCTACTTTCCAACAATAATTGGCTTCATGGCAAGCAAGAGAACAAGTTTGGAATTGCTAAGCACATGAAAAATGACTAAGGAAAGGAACGTAGTTGAGCCAACGTTTGTTTTTCGGACTAACCCCTATGCTTACTTTATTCCTGTTATGTTGAATTATTTTGAGCTAATCCTAAGGTTTCAAGTATTGTTAAGTCAATTTTCTGAACCTCAGACTCGAATGTCAAACGTCGAATCAAGGTAGAAGCAAGCCGAGTCATAAAATTGGGGGAACAAGAAAGTGAAACTAGGGGACTTCGCCCAAGTTAATCTGACATAAAAACTTAGCGGTAGAAAAATATCACATTGTGCATAATACATCTGCGCCCAACATACCGGGGATTTAACAAATTTCAAAGTGTTTTTCGATCGAGTCCAATCTCACGGCTCATACCTTCTAAAGACACCCGACGAAGGAATCAAGGAGCAGCAGCATCGGAAGTATCAACAGCGGGAGGAGGCAAGTCGGCTTCGGGGTGGGGAACTTCGGTTTTAGCCTCGTCGTCCGGGTCCGCTTCGGCTTCTTCAGCATCTTAGGTTTCCTCGGCGTAGTCCAAAACTTCCTGCTCTTCACCATCTGAACCTTCTTCGACATATGCATCATCGATGACTTCAAGGAAGCTCGACCCTTCATTCCATTGATGACAATGGGCGTACTGAATGAGCCCGTAGACACGAGCTTGGCGTTGGGCGATGCAGGCCTTATCGGTGGTCCACTTGGATCCAGTGTGCATGCGGCTGAGAATATTTAGGTCAAGACCCTCATACCAGGATAACACAAAGATTAAAGATGAGTCAGCACCAGCACGCGCAGCAGATTCCCTCCACAGATCAAGTTGAGTATCGGATTCCATCAACTTTGCAATCAGTGGGGCGGGACCTTCAGGAGTGGGCTCAGAGGACCAAAGGGCACTGAAGACTCGGACGACATCAGCCATGAGATCTGATCCGAAGCTCTTCTTAGGCTCAACTCGAGCTGCGAGGCTCACCAAGCCTCCATGTCGTATGGAATTGACTCGGCAGCAGGGACAACTAGAGTGCCTCTCTTCAGCCGGAACTTGTCAACGGCTGTGGCAGCAAGGGCGCTGGTCTCCGGAAAATTGCCTGAAAATAAGACAGATGAAATAAGCCAATAGGAATGCATGACCCGAAAAAAGAAATGTCAGCGCAAGAAGAGAAACTCACGAGAGATGTAGTTGTTGATCTGAGTCAACTCCATGATCCAGGAACATTCCTCTTCTGGAGATTCTCATACTCAATGTTCACCAAATCAAATTTGATGTCAGCGTCCTTTAGCATGTCTTGACTATTCTCAAGGTTGGTCTTCAGCCGGTCCTTTTCCTCGGCAAAGGACAGATCAATCTTGTTCAGCTCATCCTTCTGAAGATTTTTCAAGTTTTCAATCTCAGTGTTGAACCGAGTGATGTCATCATCCTTCTGTCGAAGCTGGGAAATTTCATTGTTCTTCTTCTTTAATTCGGCCTGATATTGTCCTGCTTGTTCGAGAAAATGAAGCATCATATCAGGCAGAGGGATGCTATCCTGAATGGACACTGCAACAATTATTTGACCCGGTAGAGTGGAGGTATAATTACCTACCGAGTCAAATGAAAAAGGATAAAAGGATGAGGAGCCAAAAGATAATTACCTTTCATATCGACTAGCTTCTTCCTCAGAGTCTTGTTTTCAGCTTCCACTTCGGTTGTACAATCCGAATCACTGGTTAATTCAGTAAGCCAAAAGATGAAGAGGTATAAATGAGGCGACATGAAAGAACTTTACCTTTCTTCTTCGCCTCAGGTAGCACGGCCTTGTGCTTCACGCAAAGCCCCTTGTGAGAATCCAAAAGCCGCTGAAACTCAATGGTCCGGTGGTTGGTGGTAATCTGAAAAAGAAACTGGTAGTTCATGCATCATAAGGGATATTTGAAACTACTCCAGACCCGGGCCAAGTGGAACTTAATCTGGTTGTAGGTGAGTGAAGATTTGAAACTATTCTAAACTCGGGCCAAGTGGAACTTAACCCGGATCTAGGTGAGTGAAGATTTGAAACTACTCCAGACACGAGCCAAGTGGAACTTAACCCGTCTCTAGGTGAGTGAAGATTTGAAACTACTCAAGACCCAGGCCAAGTGGAACTTAACCCGGTGCTAGGTGAGTGAACACTTGAACCAACTACAGACCCGGGCCAAGTAGAACTTAACCCGGCTCTAGGTGAGTGGATATTTGAGATAACTAAGGCAAGATACTTTGGAATTTAAAGATGTGTGACTCTAGTGTTAAGAGAATCCGACCGAGTAACATGTTACCCCACCGGAGGCTCGGGGATTAGAGGATATGTCTATAACTACTTGCACGTATATTTAAGATGGATGAAAGGCTTACCTCCATCATTCTGCCGGCAATAGAAATAGCCTTGGTGGCAATGTCCATCTATGCGCTGAACTCGGCTGGACCAAACTTTTTCGGATTGTTGGAATTAACATCGACATATTCGTCATTGTTCCAGTTGTCTGCATACTTGGAGAGTGATCCATAGCTCTCTCTACTGAGAGTCCGGGCCATGGCCAAGCCCTTGGCATGAGCAGCTTTCCAGGTTAATTGACTTGTGGCCGGACTGGTGTGTAGAGTGAGCTACTTGTCAGTGGCAGAGCCGGAAGCAGCAATGCCTTGTTGCATCATGGATGCAAGGGTGTGTTGCCCAGACCCGACCGTTGGACCTTTGGGAGTGATCTTGGCAACCTCGGAAGCCTGTTGGCCCTTGACAGCCTCGGCAACTTTCTTGGCCTTCATGCTGGGCTTGGACGGTTGTGGTGCGGCAGTAGGTGTATATCCGTCCGCAGGAGGTTTGGTCTGAGGCTTCTACTGAAATACCTCTTCGGCCGAAGAACTTAGCATGGAGGATTTGGCCTTTGTGCTGGGCCGAGTTTGGTCATATCTTCGAGTCTTGGTAGACCCGGATGAGGTAGGAGCTGCTTGCGCAGAAGAACTTGGAGCTAGAGCTGGAGCTGGTTCGGGTTGAACTTGTGTCAGCGCCAGGGTCACTGGCACCTCAATAGTAGCTTTCTCAGTACCGATGTTGCTGGCGCCACCATCATCTTGTTGCTGAGATGAAGAGGAACTGGGTTAATCCGGCATAGCCACATCCCCGGAGGCGCCACTCCCTCTGTGTCGATGTTGCCTTCCTCTTTCCGAGGTGGGCTAAGATTCGGTGCAGCCATAGAACCCTCCTGGATGGGGCTCAGGGGATGAGTGTCATCACGGTGAGGAGAAGGAGGATCACCTCGGATGGGTGAGGCTACGCTTGAGCCGTTCTAGGAAATCTCCTTGGGAGCCCTACCGAGTCAGAAAACAAATACAAGTCAGAACAGAGAGAGAAATAAGAAATACATGTAAAGGAGAAAAGTTACTTGAAGAACAAGAAAGGAAAGAAGAGCTCACACGGATGTAGTAGGTGGATCCTTGGGCCTCAGGGCTCTCCGGACAATGGCCTTAGTCAGAGGCTTACTGGCGCCCTTGTTGGCGAATTTCTTCTGTCTTTTCCTAATCCCAGGTGGCTCGGATGAAGGAGCAGAAGTAGCAACTCGTTTCTTTGTCGGGACAGGCACTGGCTTGCCCATAGCAAGAGTATGATCGGAGTGAACCTGACTAGCCGGATTAACTGGAATTGGATCAATCAAAAGAGAATATGAGAAAGGCACAAGATCATATACCCCAAGATCGCCTTACTAGAGGATCGTTTGGGGCCAATGTCCGGAGTAGGAAAAAAGGCCTCAGAATCCGGCTCCTCCATATCCGAGGTATATCGGTCCTTTCCCCACTTAAGGGACGGCTCCGCACCATCCTCAATTGTCTGCTGAAGAAATGTCTAAAAGGAATATTGCAAAAGGATCAAGTAAATGATATGGTCCAACATCAAACGTAACTCAGAAAAGGTGTCGAATAAGAAATATACCACGGGAGGTAGTCTATCTCGGCTGAAGTGCTCATACCCCCACTCCCGGTCTTTAGTCATGTCCAGGGTTTTCTTGAAAATAGCTTTAATCTAGCGGAAGATCTAAGTGTTGTTAAGCTCAAAGGATGAAGTTTGGTTGGGGTCGAGTTTCCCGCTCATGTGGCAAAGCTTATGCGTACGCTACTACAGTGGGGAGATTCGGCTACGGATGAAAGTGATCATTATAACCTCGCCGTAGAACCCCAAAAAATTCAGCTCCTTGATGTGTTTCTCCACCAAATTCACCAAGGTGTCGGACCTCCTCGGGATCCGGCCCCATAAGGTCCTGTCAGGGATGCCGAGAGAGAAAGAAGGCAGTCGAATCTTGTCCTCTGGGGTATCGTTCTTCACATAGAAGAACGTCTTGGCCCATCCCTTGTAGGGCTCCAAGCCGGTGACTCGGAGAAAACAAAGTTTTTCTGAGGAGAGATGTAAGCCACCCCGCACTGAGTCAAAGATTTGTCGGTAGGGCAAAGATCTGGGTCCGGGACGACATTGGCCCTAAAGCTGAAGAATTTGTACCAGATGTGAACTGTGAGCCAGAGGCCGAGGTACCCCTCAACTCCGGAAGCGAAAGCAGAAAGAGAAGTGATGGCATTAGCCGAAAGATGGTGGGGTTGGAGAGAAAAAGTGGTGATGAACTCATGGAAGAAGTCACTAACGGGTAATCCGAACCCATGATGAAAATGATAAAGGAAGACGACAAACTCACTCGGATTGGGAGAGGGAGAAATCTGCTGGCAAGGAAGGCGAGAGCTTACCTCGGTCAGGATGTGGCGGGTCCGGATCAACAAATCGATCTCATCTTGGCAGAAGAACCGGCGAAGGCGCCACACTCATGGGCCTCACCGCCCTCTTCGTGTTCTTCGACAACGACAACCTCCTCAGACTTAGACATTTCTAGATCTTCCTCCTCGCAAAAGCGGAAGCAATCTAGAGTGGGGGAGAAAGGTCTAGATTGTTGCGGTCACGTGGCGGCTACGAACGACGAAGTAGCGACGAGGCTATGACAGAGCAGGCAGCAGTGAAGCACGGCAGCGGCAGCGCTGTGCCTAAGCAGGAGCAGCGGCGATGGCGGTGTCACGCGGAAGAAGAGGAGGAACAGGTAGAGAGAAGGGGACGAACGGGGGAAATGGCAAAGGATGCCCCCGCTCCCCTATTTAACCACGCCCCTAGCAGGGGTAGTGGGATCGCCGCGCGTAGAGGGCCGCACGGTGTGGCCATGTATTTCACCAAGCCAACCAATCAACAGCAGGCCATAGGAAGGGCCACACCATGCAACAGATCACATGAAAAGATGTGGCATTGAGGTTATCGAAGAAACGCCCACGATGTGACGTTGGCGTAGTAATCTCTGACACCATGCATAGTAACTGGCACAATAACTGGCACAATTACTGGCACAAGCTCTTAAAATGAGGCAAAATAATGATTACCCTCCATGTAGGACGTGGGGAAGCGTGCACGAGAAGGAAGGAATCTAAATGGATAACCCGGATACGGGAGAATAACCTGGCTAGCGAGGAATACCTCGGAATGAGCCAAGGGAATTCAAAATGAACACCAAGTCACAAAAGTAAGTGTGCCGACATAAAGCTAAATCGGCAAGAAAGAAAAAGAGTTTGGTGGGGTGAACCTGCTGTGGCCTTATTAGTTGAAGTTGCTAAGACCGTACCAGCTTTAGGGACTAATGTTGTGGGGATAACCCCGGGTAGGGTCAAGCCAGGGTATAACAGCACTATAAGCTGAGGTACGGCAAGGTCAAAGCAAATGTTGGCCGAGTTACCTCAAGGCAAGCCGAGTTATGGTAGACCTGGCCCAAACGGTGTTCACCCAACATAACCTCGGCCGACATAAAGAGTATGTCGGCACGCCCATTGTAACTTGTATGCAGGTACCTAGGAGCCGAGTATGCCAAGCAGGAGCTAGGTTACTACTTGGCTTACAAGGGAAGGAAGGTATCTTCAACGGTCAACACTCTTCTCTCTCCACTATAGCATGAACGCAGCAAGCAGAGGGGAGGACCAGTGAGTACGGGACGACAAGAGTGGCGTTGAGCTGGTCGGGTGATGAGGGCGCCACAGAGGCTCACGCAGGGTCTCTGGGCGGCTTACGAAGGGAAAAAGAGTAGCACCGCTTTACTATTTTGGGAGATGCATATTCGGGAGTATTCCCTCCACGTATGCCCTAACTTGTAACCTGGTTACCCCTATATAAGGAGGGCCAGGACCTCCTTAGAGAGGGATCAATCATTTTCACTAGGACAGGACTCTAGAATAGCGGTGAGAGTAAGAGAGCTTCTTCTTCCTCCTCTCCCTGATACATCTCAAGGAGCTTCTATAACCTTGGTGGATCTTGGGAATACAAACATCTGTGTGTGGAATCACCACACTATCCCTCCCTGGAAACCTCTAGCACACTTAGTCCCTACCTTTAGCCTATACATAGCATCTGTCGTGACACCACCATGACATACTCCCTCCCTCAAAGTCCCGGGGTGGGACTAATCAAAAGGAGGAGGAGGGAGGAGGCGGTCGGCCAGCCCCCTACATGGGCCCCACGTGGTGGGTGGCCCACAAGGGCTCACGACTCCCCTCTTTCCTTCCCTAGGGAATGCGGCTAGGGTTGTGACCGTGGGCTGCAGTTTATATACCACACGGTGAAAGAAAGTTAACGACTGAGATTTACCAAGAAGAGATCAAAGGGAATCCATTCTAATTTTTGCCAAGGGGCGTAGTACCCCACCAATTATGTCTTGAGATGTTGTTCGTTCTATCTCCTTGCGTACTTGTAGTTAGATGTGAGCTGGGCCGAGCCTTTCGTTGTGAGGCCATGTCACCAGCCCAAACAAGAGGATGGCAATGTGAGGGTCCTAAGGTCATCTCCACCGGGCCGACCCAACCCGCCCGGGCGCATCCGAATGCATCCGCACGGACGTGTGGGACATGCGCGGCCTCCCAGTGTCACAACTCATCCGGATCAGCGCTTCTGGCTCGACCCATCGGTGCACCTAATTTGTGTGGCCGATGCGTAGGCCCGGACAGCGGAAGCACCGCGCGGGTGTCCGCCTGTCGGCCGCTCGGGGCCTATACGTAAGTGAAACATTAATAATTAAACTGACTTTCCATTATATTAAGCCCCGCCGATTAAAAAAAGGCTTGTTTGACAAACTAAAAACAAAAACTACTACTACTGCTAATGGAGGAGGCCGTCCCTACGGCTACTGGCCACCGTTGCCGTGGCCACCGCTGTCGCTGGCATCGTAGATCTCCGCCATAGCCGCAGATGGCCTTTTACTAGAGGCGATCGTGGTAACGCTCGCTCGACTACGAGCCTCCTTCTTGTCGGTCACCTTCGCGTGGTCCGCCGCCGCCCGGTTGGCCAAGGCCTACCCCATCTCGGCCGCCCAGTGGTCCCTCGCCTCCTGGTCCTCCACCTCCGCCGCCATGGCCACCCTCGCTGCTAAGGGGGGCACCTGTTGGGTTCGTAGCATGGAAAACAGAAATTTTCTACCTCAAGAACGAACAAAACCTAGATCTAATCTAGATAAAAGCCAAGATCTAATCTATTAGACATGTGCAACGAGATAGATCTGTACTAACCCTTGTAGACCCGAAAGCGTTACGAGATTGGATCTCGTGGTTGATGTAGTCGATCACTTGCCGATCTCAAGATCGAGTGGACGATCCTTTCGGTGCCGCGTTCCGGCAGCGCTTCTGCAGTCGGTCACACGTGCGGAGTCGAAGCAAACCTTCCTCTCCCCGTTCTAGCGAGCAGCGGAGGTAGTAGATCTCTCCACGGAATCCCAGCAGCACGACGGCGTGGTGGTGGTGGTGGAGTGGAGGATTCTGCAGGGCTTCGCCTAAGCCTGAGCAGAAGGAAGGAGGAGGAGAGAGGCGGCTAGGGGCAAGAGTGGAGGAGCTGGGGGGTGGCGCCTCCACCCCTCTATATATAGAGGGAGGGGTGCGGCCTAGGGTTCCCACCCCTAGGCCCACCCCCTAGGACCGGCGCACAAGGGAGCTTGGGGGGAGAGTCCTTCTCCCCCAAGTTTCCCTTTTAAATTTCCCTTTATCCTTTTATCCTTTCTTGGTTTTCAAGTAAACTCCAAAAAATCTTCTAGAACCTTCCAGAACATTCTGAATCCTTCTAGAATCCCCATATAAATACTCCGGAACATTTCCTAACTTAGAAAATGATCTCCATTATATGAATCTTATTCTCCGGACAATTCCGGATCTCCTCGTGATGTCTCAGATCCAATCCGGGACTCCGAACAACATTCGGTCTCCAACGCATATTCCATATCTACCTAAACAGCATCGAACCTTAAGTGTGTCACCCTATGGTTCGTGAATATGTAGACATGATGGAGACACCTCTCCGATCAATAACCATCAGCGTGATCTGGAGATCCATAACGGCTCCCACATACTCAACGATGACTTCGTGATCGATAGAACCATTAACATACGAAACCAATTCCCTTTGTCACGCGATACTCTACTTATCCAAGGTTTGATCATCGGTATCTCCATACCTAGTTCTACCTCGTTACTGACAAGTACTCTTTACTCGTTCCATGATATGTCATCCCTTGTGACCTAGTCACATGCTTGCAAGCTAACTAGATGACATTCCACCGAGAGGGCCCAGAGCATATCTATCCGTCATATGGATGGAGAAATCCCAATCTTGGTCCATGCGCTTCAACACATACTTTCAGAATACCCAACGACACCTTTATGACCACCCAGTTACGAAGTGGTGTTTGATGCCATCAAAGTACCCATCCGGTGATGGTGATTAACATAACCTCATGGTCGAAGGATTAGGTTACTATGCATTTGAAAGCTTGTAGCAATACGAACTAAATGACTTGATCTTATGCTACACTTACTACGGGTGTGTGTCCATCACATAATTCTCCTAATGATATAACCTTATTATTAATGACATCCAATGTCCATGACCAGGAAACCATGATCATCTATTAATCAACAAGCTAGTTCAACAAGAGGCTTACTAGGGACTCTTTTACGTTTACAAAACACACATGTATTAGCGTTTCCTTATAATACAATTATAGCATGGGATGTAAACAATTGTCATAAACACAAAGATATAATAATAACCACTTTTATTATTGCCTCTTGGGCATATCTCCAACAGCACCATCACTGGATCTCCGTTGGGGTCGAGGCCGAGGGCCTGCGCGATCTGCAGGGGGGCGGCGATTGCCTCCTCCTCCGCCATCATATGATCCACCTCCCCCCTCGTCGTCCTCCTCCACCTCGGTCTCGTCCCTATCGACGAGAGCCCACGCACTCGCCACCTCGGCGGCCATAGCCACTCGCAGTTGCTCTGCCGCTATTTCGGCGGCGTGCTCCGCCGCTTCTAATGCACTGCGTGTGGCGGTGGCCTGACGAAGCTCGTGGACGGCCACCTTGGCGGCCTCCTTGGCCACCGCCTCCAGCGTGACCATGGCCGCCTCGTGGCGGATCTCGCGGAGGGCCCCTAATGCTGCCTCCTTGGCCACCACCTCCACCGCCTCCTTGGCGGCGACGTGGTGAACCTCACGCACCGCCCATTGGGTCGCCACCTGTGCGGCTGCCTCCACCACCTTCTCTAGTGTCGTCTCGGCCACACGACCTTCCTCCTCGAAGGCCACCACCTCTGCCTCGGCCATGCGCTGGGACAACAACGTGTCTTGGAGGTCGACAACGTTGATGTCGGCGTCCTGGAAGCGGGTACGGCACATCTCCCTAATCTTGGTCATGTTAGCGATCTTGCGGCGAGGCATGGCTGCGATAGGAGCTTTTTTCCGACGGTGGTTGCTCTGGTTGGGCTTGTTGTCTTAGCCGCGCCACGCGGCCATCTTTTATAGACGACGGCGAAGGCGGGAAATGGCCGGGGAGCCACGCGCGGGAGGGAAGGCGCGCGCGAGAAACGAAAAGCTACAATGGCGGGAAACATCAGCCGCGTGGGAAGCCGCTGGCGCTGATAGCCGACGTCGCATCGCCATTAACGTCCCATCACCGGGATGTCAAACGGTGACAGCGGGAGGAGACAGACAGATGGGTCGGACCGCTAGACGCGGTTGGCTGGACAAGCCAGACCGCGACACCAAAGCAATCGCAGGCCAACCCAAACAGACATAAACTAACCGTTTCGGTCGCGCGTTTGGGTCGGCCATGTGAAGATGCCCTAACATCCCGTGCAGCTTTTGCAAGGATTTCCGAAGGCTTGTAGCCATCCATCCAAACCTGAAAAGAGAAAAAAAAAGTTACGGACACGATGCTCCTGAGTTTTCTTTTCGCCAAATCTAGGAAACGAGCGCCTCTACGGTGGTCTTTTCTAGCGGGTGCACGTCAGCCATTGGATCGGAAACAGACGCACTAGATCACCGTGTGGTTACCACCTAATTACATGCATGCAATTTATTACTTCTTGCTTTCCCACTTATTCACACTTGTTCACACAGCATAGCGCACCGCCCCGCCTGGCGCACAGCAGTTGCACGGTGGAGTGTGAACGCGCGCTATACACAAAATTCCAAAATTCAAAATATTTTGTAGGTCGAACTGTTTGTCCAATTTAGGATCCGTTTTTACCGTTAGACTAGTTGCGACGAGATCTTTAAAACTAGATCCCATATTAACATATTTCAATGAAACAAATTCGAACCAAAAAGTTGCACACCCCTAACAGGTGAGTTATCTATGTCATAGCATGTAACTTATCCACCTGGTACCACATACGTTACCCACAATGTAAACATATTGGATAGAGTTCAGGCATACGTGTTGGGCTAATTTAATTGGAACACGGTAGCATAGATGTTAGGGTACGGAGCCTTCATCGCTCGTCGATATGAAGGCTCGGTACCCCAACACCCTTCGAGGCTTCGCCACCCGTACGCCGCAGTAGCGGCGACGGACGATGTAGTCAAGACGCTAGACTACTGGTTGCGCGTTATATTGTTTACTACGACTTAGGGTGGTGGGTAGATGGGGCATAAAATCCCATGTATTATATCGTATATAAAAAAGTTTAGATTTAGTTCTTTAAAAAAATTATGATTGATATTTGATACAACAGCCTTTCGAGGTTGAGTTGTCTGTACGCCGCGAGAGCGGCGACGAACGACGAAACCGGGCCGCTGGATTAACTTTTGTGTTCTATTCATGGAAATTTTTTGTAGTAGATAACATATATGTTATTACGGTGGATAATTTACATGCTGAAGACTAGATAACTCTCGTGTTACGGATGGGTAATTTTTTGATAAAAATAGTTACAGCTATCCAACCCTAACACGTGTATTATCCATATAAAAGTGTGTAAGTTATCCACCCTATAACATATAAGTTACCCGTTATATAAATTTTATATTCTATTTGTAGATTTTTTTTGAATAGTGGATAGCTTATATGTAGTGTGGGTAACTTACACGCTGAAGCTGGATAAGTCTAATGTTACTGGTGGTACCATTTGGACAAAACATGTTGTGTTATTTAGCCAGAGCATGCACGTGGGCACTCGTGCTGTCTGAACGGTCCTTCAGTTATGTAATTCTCAGCATGGACGTCGGTACTTTGTTCCATCCATACAAAAAAGTCTCCACACAACGTGTTTTATACGGTGGATAACTTATATGCTATGTCATGGATAACTCATGTGTTACGAGGTGGATAACTTTTAGGCTAAAAAAATATTGGCGAAACATATTAATATGAAATCTAGTTTTAAAGATCTCGTCGTGACTGACCCAACGGTGAAAATACTAAATCGGATTAACGGTTTAACCTACAAAATATTTTAAATTTTTATATTTGAATTGAGCTAGCTAATCAAGTTTTTGTCGTTTAGGATTTGGGCTGACGAGCAGAGATAGCGACGCACGGGGCTGATAAGTCATGAGTTTGAGTTGCTGACAGAGCTTGTCGCTCTGTGCACGGGGCTGATAAGTCTGTCCGCTGAGAATCACAATATAACGGGCGCCCGTTGCGTAGCAGGTTTTTTTTTTTTTTACAGAACAATGCTCCTGAGTTGGGCCAAAGAGTGCTGGACTTGACGCAGTGGAGGGCTCTGAACGGGCCCCAAGATTAATTATCTTAGCGACCGGTGCTCGCGCCGCCGCTTGCTGCTCGCGGTCGCGGGTCGACTCGCCAGCGCCGGAGACGGGGTCACCGAGAGGCCTACCGAGATTCACTTCTCCAGCGTCCCGCGAACTTGACTGAGCCTGCGCCGCCTCGTAGGCGTTCCCCCACGCTGGAGTAGCAATCGTCGTCGGGGGCAATCAGCGGCGGCCCTGCTCTGCCGGAGGAAGTGTTGCTGCTCGCGAGCGATAGGCGGCGTGTCGCACCAATACTCAAGCACGATACAGAGGTCAGAACTTCTACTATGTTAGCTTGATTCTGGCGCGATTGTAACATTTCAACTCGCTGATTTTCTATGTTCCGTTGCTGATTGGGTTCAGGTGAATGTTCTGTCCTTGGAGGTGCAGCACAAGGCAAATCATGCTGCTGAATTCCAGGCCGTTTTGTTACTCCTTGTCTGCCTGCGTGCACAACCACGGGGATGCTGGCAATGCTTCTAAGACATTTTTCTGGAAAGGCCGGTTCAATGTTGGATAAGATTGTAGTGTTGAAGCTGCCTAAGAGGCCATCAAGATCTATCGGCGGTACAACTTTGGGTTCTAGTAAGATAAGTGACATCGAAAAGTTTGCTCTCTTGATCCAAAGCTGTGCAGATATTTGGTCTCTGAAGAAGCTCCATGCTCGTGTTTTGGCACATGGATTTGGCTGCGGTGTGACACTTGGCTCTAAGCTTCTTGGGTCGTATGCACATTTAGGTGCTCTGTCCGATTCAAGGTTTGTTTTTCAGAGGATTGTGAATGATGATCTTTCCCTATGGAATTCTGCCATGGTTGATTATTTCAGAGCTGGTTACTTGGAAGAAGTTATTGTTTTGTACAGGAAATTGAAGTTGCATCAGATTTGTTTGGATGGAAAAACTATTACCTTTGGTTTGAAGAGCTGCACTGGGCTCAGGAATTTGTTTTTGGGAGAAGGATTGCATGTAGATTCGCTAAAGCTTGCCCTGAATGCACATAAATTTGTTGGTTCCTCCCTCATCGGGTTATACTCCAAGCTTGGCAAGATGGATGATTCACAGAAAGTGTTCCAAGAGATCCTCGACAAGGATATTGTTGCTTACACTTCGATGGTCTCTGGTTATTCTGATGTTGTGGATTCGACTGCGTGGAATGCATTCGGAATTGCCAGTGATATGATAAGGAATACACTGGAAGTAAACCGTGTGACACTGGTAAGCTTATTGCAAGTTGCTGGAAACTTGGAAGCATTCCGAGAGGGTAAATCAGTGCACGGCTATTCCATCAGGAGAGGAATTGGTGTCTCAGATGAAGTCCTAGAGACAAGCCTTGTTGACATGTACGCCCGATGTGGAGCTTATCAATTAGCATCTGCTCTCTTGAAGAATTCAAAGGGATATGCAGCATCATGGAACGCCATGCTTTCTGGTCTTACTAGAAGCCGAGAGAGTTGGGATGTCGTCCAGTATTTTTCTGTAATGCTGCTTGACCACAAAGTTGCCCCAGATTCAGTAACCTTTGCAAATGTTCTTTCTGCTTGTGCTGAGCTATGCTATTCTGGCTATGCTGCTAGTATTCATGCCTACTTGATTAGAAGAACTATACCTCTGGATCTCGTTTTGGCCACTGCTCTTATTGAGGTGTACTCCAAGTGCAAAAGGGTTGTGAGATCAAGTCATCTCTTTGATCAACTGAAGGCTAAAGATGCAGTCTCCTATAACGCAATGCTATATGGTTATCTGCAAAACGGTATGGCAGATGAGGCCACCACATTACTCAATCAGATGATGAAAGAATGTATTGCACCAAATTCTGCAACTGTTCTTTGCCTGCTTGCAGCTTTTGCTGATCAAAGAGATTTAGTAAGAGGGAGGTGGATTCACGGGTTCGCAATTACACATGGCTTTTCTTCAGACATGGACATTGCAAATCAAATTCTACATATGTATTCAATTTGTAAAGATGTAGTCGCGGCAAAGATTGTATTTGATTCATTGGAAAAGAGAAACTTGGTTTCATGGACAGCCATGATGAAGGGATTCTTATCATCTGGGCAAGGAGATGAGGTGGTTCGATTATACCGATTAATGCAGCAACATGGGGAGAAGCCTGATTCCATCACCCTTACCTATGCAGTTCAGGCTGTTTCTCAGCTTGGACATCTGAAGGGTGTAAAGCAAATTCATTGTTTTGTTTACCATGCCTTTATGGAGAAGGATGCGATTACTGCAAATTCTATGATAACTGCATATGCTAAATTTGGAAGGTTGGATTTGTCAGAAGCTTTGTTCTATAATTTGGAACACAAAAACCTGGATTCACGGAATGCGATAATCAGTGCTTATGGGATGCAGGGATATTATATTAAGGTCCTTGAAATGTTTAAGAAGATGGAAGAGGAAGCAATTAAGCCTGATGAGTTAACATTCTCTTCTGTGCTTTCTGCCTGCAGCCATGCTGGTCTTGTTAAGGAGGGTTTGTCTATTTTTCAGTCAATGACCTCAGTGTACTCGGTTGATCCACAAGAAGAGCATTATGGTTGCATCGTTGACTTATTGGGCCGGGCAGGGTATTTGGAAGAAGCATACAAGTTTATAAAGCTATCGATGTTAACTGATAAATCAAGCATATATCGTGCTCTGCTCTCTGCTTGTAGAACTTATGGAAATACACTACTTGGACATATTATTAGCAAAGAGATCCTTGAGAACGGACCACAGAACCCAGGTACTTATGCTTTGATTTCAGATGTGTATGCTCAGGAAGGACAGTGGAGTGAATCTGCTAATTTAAGGGCTAGCACTAACGGAAGTGGATTAAAGAAACTTCCTGGTTCTAGTTTGATGGAATCACTATAGGAAGTCATCAACCTGGGCAGAAAAAGTGCATGAGGATTCCACATTGCTACTAATATTTTTTTTCCTCTGACCATTTGGTTTTGTAAACAGACTAAAGAATTATGTTATATGTTCTAAACTTGAACTTTAACCATGTATTACCATTTTCGATTACTTGTTATGCTGGATTAGAAGGTGGCATGGCTTCAACATTTCCATGGTATCAAAGCAACTACCAAAGCTTCTATAGCATGGTATTATCAAACGAAACTTCCTCAAGATCAGGTAAGATCAAAATATTGCTATCCGTCTCTGTTTGTTTTTGCATCTTATACATGCAGTTCCTTCCTGCTGAAGTATGAAAACCATAACAAACTTGTAACAAGACATAACTCAATTGTTTTCTTTCCCTTTCTCCTTGGTTAGGCTGCCTGTATTGTTCCAGAATGGGCCGGGAGTACCTTCATGGGATCTCTACCCCCTCCTTCCTCCCGACGCCTCCCACCCCCTTAGTTTGAGAGTCGCCTTTGAGCGGCCGGATCCGATCCCTCTCGCTGCCGCCGGCTTCCCCGGTCGGTGTAGAGATGGATCTGGACCCCGACTATCTCTCCCTAGTAGTAGTTTCAGGATTAGGTTTAGATTTTGGGTTAATCCCGTGTCTTCCCAAGTGCAGTTTGAGGGTAGGCTAGTGGTCCTTGGTGAACGGATCCACCCTAACTTGAGTAGGCAATCTCTCTCTGCTTCACGACGGTGGCAGGTGGTGAGGCGGGCAAACTTGACGGGCTCCTGCATCCCTCATAATAAGGCCGACCTCTGGATCTTAGGATCGGGCTATCTGGGCCTAGCCCGATGCGTGGTGCTGCTTCTCCTGGTCCTGGTCGTGCTCCGGTGGAGTGAGCCGATGGCAGCGACGGGGAGCAGCACTACTGGCTCCTCAAATAAGGCCCTGGGTTAGGACACCCTCTGCTGCTATCTTCTTGGCCTCCCTCCTCCAGAATGTGGCAGATCTCTGGAGAATGGTGGCTGGTGTTCAACGCAGCAGCTTTTGGGGGCCCGTTGTGCTGGCGGCTGGAGCTTGGACGCGAGCGCTGGTGTGCCTTCTCCATGGCATCATGGTGGCATCGAGGTGAGACGGAGCACTACGGTTTTGATTCCCAATTCCAGCTCGCCTTGGAGTTGTGATGTCGTCCCTACGGAAGATACTCGTCGCCCTTCGATCTGGCGTCCGACTTTGGGCCAACGGGTTGCCACCTCACTCGACATTGCTCGTCGGTGAAATTTCTACCTCCACATGGAGGCCCTATTTGGAGCTCATGGTGGCGATCCTCTTCCTCTTGACTCCAAGTGGCTATGTCCCCGGCGCCGATGAGGAAGGCAGTGCTTCGAGCTCCAAGATGACAGGTGGTTGCAGAGGACCCGATTGCTTTCCTATCAGCTGACTAGGGTCTTTTTTGTTAGAATTAGGGGCTTGTTTGTATTTTCTTTTTCTGTTGAGGCCCTTGCTATAATCTATACATGTACCGCTATGATTCAAGGGGCATCCAGGCCCTTGGGCCTCTCCATCGTTTAAAAAAAATTCATCGAACATTACTTTTGTGCGTTTGGATGTGCCCACAGATCGATCACATCAAATTATTTGAACACATGCACGGATGAAAAACTTTTAGCCAAGAGCATGTATCGCGTTTGTTGAAGTATGATCTAAATTCATTAAGGAGGCTAACTTCTAACGAGCGGAGCGAGACCCGTCGCTGGAGGTTTGGGCCGATACTCCTACTCCTGCAAGATCACTCTCTAGCAATGGCCAATACAGAATACAAGTGCTTCTCGAGCTGTGTCGGGGGAAAATGGAACTAGAAAGAGACCAGCCTCGCGCCCCTTATATACGGCAAAATGGACAAAAATAACCCAAATTAAAAAGGATTTCACAAAATGAACTCTGGCCAAAAGTATTTCACGCCACTAACCCTTTTTGTAGTGCCCAACAGCTAGACGCTATACCGCGTCCAACAGTACAATATAGCGCCTATGGCATAGGCGCTATATCCCCTGCCGGCGTGGCGGTCGCCTGGCCCCACCGGGCCATGTAGAGTCGAGGAGTTAAGCCTGGGCCGTGCAGCGCCTAGGCGCTATGCCCCTAAGTGTAGCGCGCTACACTTCGGGACATAGGCCCAGCCGAGTGACCCCCTCCCCACCCCGACCCAGTCACTCCCAGCTCGTCCAAGAACAAAGAAGAACACCCGGCGGCGGGCCTCTCTCCCCCTCCTCAAATCCCTCAGATTGGAGGCTTCATTTGGTGGATCCCTCCCTGGCTGCTAGAGGTACCCTCCCTCAATTCCCTCCATTTTGACCTATTGAAATCTTTTATTTTGGTGGGATTTGGGTTGAAACCCTAGAAATTCGATTTGGGAAGAAATGTTTGGAAATTTGTTGGGTTCATTGGCCGGTGTTGGGTAGAATGGTGTCTAAGAAGCATTTAGTTAGGTTTAGGGTTCTTGGAATGTTAGAGTTTGGTTTATTGGAATGTTATTGCTAGGGTTAGGGTTAGGTTTAGGGTTTGTTCATGTAAGGGAGGGTGTTGTTGTTAGATAAATTGTTTGATAATGTGACTAGTATATTTTTGTTCATCTTGCCATGGGTAGTTAATGACCATATTCTCCTATGTGTTAGGTATGGCAAGAATTGTTCATGTTCATCATGTGGACAGGGATGCATTTTTGAAAGGCAACATAGAACCAGACCCAGATGAGCTAGACATGGTATTTGAGCGTAGTCCCACCTACACCGAGGTCTTGGAGCAAGTTTGGATATAATTGAAATGGATGGACCCAAGTAATATTGTTGAGTTGGAGGGAAGACATAATGTGAGTTTGGGAATGCATATCCGTTGGAAGACCATGCGTATCTCTTCCGAGGCCTGTTGGGGTGCATACAAGGAGGTGGTGGCCAAATCACTAGACAAGGCTCTTAAGCTATTTGCCACCAAGAAGGTTGATAGTTTGTTCCCTTTGGACTTGAACCGTCGTGCCTCCCCATTGGATTCTAGGAGTCCCCCACCCTTCAACCAAGAGGTATTGAGTGACCCTCCTTTGACTCAAACACTGTGTCGTCGGTTTGAGGACAAGTACGCCATGAGGGGGTCCTCGAGGCGTGCAGGAGAGAGGGGTGTGAGACGTACGGTGTTCCGGGACGGTGAGCACACAAGTTTACCCAGGTTCGAATCCGTCGGCTTTGGACGGACCCTACTCCTACTAGCAATCCAGTAATATGGCAGAGCCGGAATATGGGTTACAAAGGTTTCGCCTGTGTGAGTTGAGATTGTAGGCTATTGAGGTGTGCCCTAAAGGCTCTCCCTAAGACGGCTTATATAGATATCCGGCCTAGGGTTTACAGGAGAGATCAATCCGGCTACGACTAAGAGTTGTTTACAGAGTACATCTTGAACTACAAGTAACATTATGGGCCTAAGTCGGTAAGTCTTCTGGGCCTTCCCGTAGTCGGATTGGACTCCGTCTTCTCTCCCTAACTGGGCCGCCCGTGAAGCAAAGCTCTAACCCGAAGTGGGCCACCCTGGTCAGTGAGGATTTGTGAGGATACCCGGAAAGTATATCCCCAACAGTAGCCCCCGAAGGCCTCCAAGATCCAAAGTCGGATTTTATCATCGTCTAGCTTGATCTTCGGCTTGCAGAATCTTGAAGGGTTCCTGAAACTTTACAACAAAAATACGATCCGGGTCTTGAAAATAAGTCGGACCTTTCAATTAGTTACTCGGATTTTCCAGCTCGCTTTTAAACTAAGCCGGAACTTGGACTCTAACGCCACCCGACACAAGCATGGTCAAGTCACGTCATCTGACAGACGTTCCGTCAGCACGACCGTTGGTGGGTCCGCGGTTCGTGGAACCGAGGCGCCGTTTCAATGCGTGCGTGGAGATCGACGACGCAATCATCGCGCAGGCCCTTCCCAGTTCTTTCCACGACGCGTGGCAATTACACTGTAGCGTTTGCACGAATCCTGGCGCAGGTAGGTGGATATAAGGGGTTTAGATTCCTTCTTCTCCTCTCCACCAGTCCTTCGCCGTTCCTTTCTTCCCAATCCTCCAGCGCGCCCAGAGCCTTTTCGTCCTCTTCCCACAGAGCTCCTAGCGCCGCCACTTTAAGGTCACCTTTTCCACCGGAGAAAAAATGGCTTCATCCTCTTCTTCCACTCTGGCGGCGGCAGCGGCGGCGGAAGCAGCCGCGGAGAAAGAGAGCTTCCGGGGAATCTGGATCCCCTGCGCCCTCGATGACGACGGCCTCAAAAATGTGGAGAAGGAGGGGCTTCTCGCCGCCGGCAACTGGCGGAGCGGTTTCGGCGAAACCGTCCCCAATCCACGCGAGGGCGAGCGCGTCCACTTCGGCACCCATCTGGACCGAGGTTTGTCCTTTCCTCCCTCGGAGTTCTTCTCCGAGGTGATTGACCACTATGGAGTTCAACTCCATAATCTTCCTCCCAATTCTCTTCTAGAGATGAGCGCATATGTTGCGCTTTGCGAGGGCTTTCTCGGCATTAGGCCGAGTTTGCTTCTCTTCCGGTATTATTTCCATGTCCGGAGAAATTCCATTACTGTCGGTGTTCCTTATATCACCGGTACTATTAGTTTTTCTGTTAGACGAGACCGGGCATATCCCAAAATTTCTGCCAGTGACTCTGTCAAACAGTGGCCAGCCACTTTTTCTATCATAGGGATATTCCGGCTCCTGGCAAAGCTACTACTTTGCCGGCTTTTGTCGACGGAGCCGCCACGGCCCAGCCTTCCTGGGACGAGGCTGCTCCGGCTCTCACCGACGATCTGATCCTTGCTAAGAGGCGGATCGAATATCTTATCAAGCACAAGGGTCTGAAAGGATCCGAGTTAGTCTAGTGCTGGGTCTCACGTTGGATCCAGCCACTTCAGTACCACGGGGATAGACTGATACACTCGATCACGTCTTCCAAAAAAGACTCTCTCTGCATCAGCCCCAAAGTCTACACCATCCAAGGTTACATAAGCCAGATCAAATGGCTGATCAAGGAGCGGATCGAGAGGAAAATTCCGGAGATTTCTCTGGACATGCACACGGCGGAAAACCCCGTGGTAGCGGTAAGCTTCCATCAATACACCTTTTACGTGTTTCAATCTTTAAATTATATACTGCAATGCTGATATGTTTTCTTGTTTTCAGCTTGCTGATCTCCCTGAGTCGGAGCTTGCTCCACTCGAAGGATATCCTCCTGAGTTCTCTCAGGAGACT
Organism: Avena eriantha; assembly: GCA_910589775.1. NCBI lineage: Eukaryota > Viridiplantae > Streptophyta > Magnoliopsida > Poales > Poaceae > Avena > Avena eriantha. The sequence goes on along the minus strand of OU342740.1, from coordinate 324,129,506 downwards.
GAAGTGGTCCCATTGCCGGACCTTGCGCTCAAGAAGCGCAAAGCTCCGACAGTGGCAGTAGGCACAAAGGAAGTGCCCGTTGTGAAGAGGTAACTTTCATTCACAATTTCCGCCTTTATACCTTTCTCGAATTTCTTTCTGAGATGTAATGTTTCCGACTTTACTACATTCTCAGAGCAAAGCCTCTCATCAAGGGTAAGGGGAAAGGGATTCCTGCGAAGCCCCTGCGACAGACGAAGCTTACCATAGCTTCCCCTGCCATAGCTCCTCCGACTCCTGCCCCTCAACCTTCTGCAACACTGGTGATTACTCCTTCTCCAGTTGTTGCAGAAGATCCGGCTCCTCCAACGGCGCCTGTGATCCTTGGATCGCACACTGACGTCACCGTGGGTGCGTCAGTTCAAGATAAGGGTGAACCCTCTTTGGGTAATGATCCCTCGGCTGAAGTCTTCGCCGACAACCTCCTCAGCAACCCCGGACTTGCCAAATTTGGCTTATCCCGGAAATCTGCAGAGGAGATCCAGCGGCTGGCCAGACAAGTCCTGGAAAAAAGCCATCTATCCCCCGAAGAGGAAGCGCAAGAAGCAGAGGACGTCAAGTTCTCTGACCTTCTCACTCAAGTCCGCCTTCGCGACGAGAGGATCAGGACTGGTGAGCTTCCAACAGCCCCAGTAATTCCTCTTATTCTCGCCGAGAAGGTGGCAGCTGAGGTGAACGCGGGGTTAGACAAACTCACTCGGGAGCAATATGTAAGTCGGAATTCCAACTCTTGTTTTTACATTATGTTATATCATATCCTCTAGCCCCCAAGCATGAAGCGGGATATAGAAATCTGGGTTAATGCTTTCATTAGGATGCCAAAGAACGGACTAGTGTAGCCTCCCAAGGCTCGTGCTGATATTTAGCAAAAATATGAGCCCGAGTCTTAAGTAGCTTTCTGACTTTGGGTATTCTGACTTACAGAAAGTATGTTCCAATAACCAGGAATTGTTAAAAAATGTTTGTGATAAGCGGAGAGAAATCAAAGCTCTCTGGCTTAAAAATGCTGAGCTCAAGTTAGCCAAGATGAAGCCGAAGGTAAACATTTCGAGATTCAAACCTTGTTTTTTGCTTTTTTCGATGTCGAATTTTTCTGAACTTTTGTTCTTTTTGTCTTACAGCGTTGGTGAAACAATCCATCGCTATGATTGAAGAGGCCGAGAACCTCAAGCCCTTGGTGGTGGAGAACAAGGGACTTCGCCAAGAGCTGGATAAGCTCAAGGCGGATCATGAAAGGAGCATAGCTCAAGTCCTTGAGTCCTCCTCCATGGCCACTGAAGAGCGCGATCTCAAGATTGCCGCTCAAGATAAAGTTATCTCGGATCTCAGGAATGAGCTTGGCAGAGAGAAGGATATCTCCCAGGCGCTCCAGGCTGAACTCCAGAGTCTCTGGGAGGAGAAAACCAAGATTGACGATGTCATTCTTGGTATGTTCCATCTACCTGACTTATTATTTCTTCGACTTTCATCAATGTCGGATTTTCATTGACTTGTTTTGTGTATAGGTCCTCTGAACTTGACGGACTCCTCCTCGTCCGAGCCTCGCACTCACCGGCTTACCCAAGTCGGTGATCTTCTTCATGACTACTGCCAGTCCCTTGAGGACATTGGCGAGTCTCTCAGGATTCCGGACATGCCAAGCATGTCGGACTTCTAGGTGCGGGAGAAGGCCAAGGAGATGCCGCAGCTCGTTCGGGACTGGAACATGTCCTTCGCGCGGACTACTGCACAGAACGCTCTCACCATGGTCATGAGCCACCATGGAAACATGGAGATATGGCAAGTGACCAGAGGGTACTGCAAGGTAGATGAAGACGACCAGGAGCAAGACCTTCAAGCCATCATGCACTCATGTGCCGGATATGGGTGCCACGTAGCTGATCTGACCAGCTACGAGACGCCCTTCTTCACCCGCGTGGATACTCCTCCACCTCCTCCAGAAGACGCCGAAGAAGTTTCTGACGATGAACGGACCACCTCGGATCCGGACATCTCGGCACGATATCAAGGCGGAGTAACCAGCGATCCGACGGTTCCTTCATCTCCTCCTGCATCATAGATCAGAAAACTATGTATTATTCTGGAAAGACATGATGCGTTTTGTAAATATTAAGTACTTATGACTTTTGCTAGTGCTAAGTTTTTTATCTATTCAGCACTATTGTCTTAGATTATTTGCGTGCCTGAAATGTGTTCATAAGCACTTAGAATTTTCCGCCTCTACTTATCGTTTATCTGGCTTTCCGCCTCGTCCCTTTCGTGAGCCGGCTAAACCTTCAGCCGGAAACTTTGCCGAGCAACGGAGCTCAATTCCTAAACCAGTTTAAACTCGGAAACAAAGCCGGCTTCCAGTACCAACAATTCACTACTCGGAAGATACCCGCATCCAGCAATCAGACAAATAACCCAAGTAAAGACTAGAATTTTTTAGAGTTATACCCGAAGGTAGCAGTTTTAAAATCGAAAATCTAAACCAGAACGAACATGACCATAAAGTACTTTCAAGCATTCTGGGATTTTCGACTATGACATGATCATTAGGAAATAAGATGGTAAAAACTTCTCAGGAAAACTTTGAGGTAACCAAAACTTTTATTTCTCACAGAGCATGTACATATGTATGATTACAAAGAAGGATAAACTAAGAATAAAAGGGATGTAGCTGAGCAATATTCCACGGTCTGTCTAACTCATCCGGATTTGTACTGCCTCCAGCTCTCTTTCTCTTCTTAGTAGCAGGTCTTTCTTTGACTGGCCTCATGTTAGTTAAGTAATACGACCCATTGTGCAGTACTCGACTAACTAAAAAGGGCCCTTCCCATACTGGGGAAATTTTGTGCTTTCTTTGCTGCACAAGCCAGAGAACCAAATCACCTTTATTGAAAGATCTAGTTCGGACTCTCTGGCTATGATACTTGCGTAACTTCTGTTGATAGGCTGTAGATCTCATTTCAGCAACGACGCGAACTTCTTCGACTAAGTCGAGATCATTTTGTCAAGAAATCTCGGCATCCTCTACAATATATGCGGCCACTCTAGGAGAAGTATGAATTAAATCACTAGGAAGAACTGCTTCTGCACCGTAGACCAAGAAGAAAGGTGTATATCCTGTTGACCTGTTCGGAGTTGTTCGCAAACTCCAAATTACAGAGGGTAGTTCCTCTGCCCAAGCCCCCGCAGCACGTTTCAGTGGTGCTTCGAGTCTTGGTTTCAAGCCTTGTAGAATTAAACCATTTGCTCTTTCGACTTGTCCGTTGACCTGTGGATGTGCGACTGACGCAATGTCAAGCCGGACATTTTTCTCGTCGCAGAATTCAGCTAACTCTCCCATGGAAAAATTACTCCCATTGTCCGTGATAATGCTATGCGGATAACCATACCGGATTATAACATCCTCGACAAATCTTTTGGCTATTGCTTCATCACAACTAGTGACAGGTTTAGCCTCGATCCATTTCGTGAATTTATCCACCATCACTAAGAGGTGAGTAAATCCACTTGGAGCTCGTTTAAAAGGTCCTACCATATCAAGCCCCCAGACCGCAAAAGGCCATGTTATAGGTATTGTTCGCAGCTGATCAGCCGGAACATGAGCTTGCTTGGCGTACTTTTGGCAGCCTTTGCATGTATTGACTAATTGTTCAGCATCTGCCTGAGCTGTAAGCCAGAAAAAACCATGTCGAAAAGCTTTTGCCACTAAAGATTTGGCTGCAGCGTGGTGACCACACTCGCCTTCGTGGATTTCTCTTAATATTTCCACTCCTTCTTCCGGAGATACACAGCGCTGAAAACCCCCAGAAACACTCCGTTTATGGAGCTCACCTTTAACAATAGTATAGGCTTTTGCTCGTCGGATAATCTGCCTGCTTAGCACCTCGTCTTCGGGTAATTTGCCGTCTACCAAGTAATCAAGGTAGGGTTGAGTCCAGCTGGGAATTACAGCCAGAACTGCTATTAAAGGCGAGTCGGATTTGGTCAGATATTCCTCATCTACTCCCTTTATCGAGGGAACTTTGAGGTGCTCTAAAAATGCGCCATCCGGAACCTCTTTCCGCGCAGAGCCTATTCGAGATAGTGCATCTACTTCCTCGTTTTCTGCTCGAGGGATGTACTTCAAACCCCTCGAACGATTTAGATAGATCATCCACGACAACTTTATATGCTGCCATGTGCTTATTTGCATTACAAATATCCGAGACTTGCTGAGCAACAAGATCCGAATCTCCGTAACACATCAAACGTCGGATGGCAATATCCTTAGCAATCCGGATTCCATGCAGCAGTGCTTCATACTCGGCAATGTTGTTTGTCGTTGTGAAGTGGATCTGCAACACGTATAAAAGTTTATCTCCTTGGGGTGATTTGAGCACCACGCCAGCCCCCAAGCCCCCTCGAGCCTTGGACCCGTCGAAAAAGAGGGTCCAATATTCCGACTCAGGGAGGACCATGTTCTCCTTAGTCTCTGTCCGATCAGCAACAAAGTCGGCAAGGATCTGGGATTTGATTACTGTCTGGGGTTTGTACTCAATATCGAAAGCTGCAAGCTCTATACCCCATTTGGCGACGCGTCCTGTGGCATCGCTATTGTTGATTATATCTCTCATGGGAGCTTTGCTCACCACGGTAATTGGATGCTCCTGAAAATAGTGTCGTAACTTACGAGATGCTAGAAAAACACTGTAAGCCAACTTTTGATAGTGCGGATATCGCTGTTTTGATTCTGTCAGGACCTCGCTGACAAAGTATGCCAGACATTGTACCAGGTGCTCCTGATTTTCCTCTGGTCTCTCCACCACCATAACTATACTGACAACCCTATTTGTCGCAGCAATGTAAAGCAACATCGGTTCCTGAGGTTCCGGCGCTACAAGGATAGGAGCAGATGAGAGTACTTTCTTCAGGTCTTGTAGTGCAGCTTCAGCTTCGTCAGTCCAGACAAAATCCTTAGTCTTCTTCAGGAGTTTGTATAATGGTGCGGCTCTTTCACCAAGCCGGCTTACAAATCGACTGACCGCAGCAATGCAACCAGTTAATCTTTGTACGTCCTTCAGGCGAGTTGGCCTGGAAATATTGAGAATAGTCTTGATCTTGTCACGGTTCACCTCTATGCCTCGCTAAGACACGATAAAACCTAACAATTTTCTGGCTGGTATTCCAAAGAAGCATTTCTTTGGGTTAAGCATGATGTTGTATTTTCGTAAATTGGCGAACGTCTCCTCTAAGTCGAAAATCAATGTTTCCTTTTTTTTGGACATGACCGCGATATCATCCACGTATGCATGTACATTGTGTCCGAGTTGATCATGGAGGCAACGCTGCATCGTGCGCTGGTACGTAGCTCCTGCGTTCTTCAGCCCAAAGGGCATCGTAACAAAACAGAAGGTTCCGAAGGGGGTTATGAATGAAGTCTTGACTTTGTCAGATTCCTTCATCCGGATTTGGTGATAACCAGAATGTGCGTCGAGAAAACAGAGGAGTTCCGAGCCTGCCGTAGAATCGATAACTTGATCAATTCTAGGCAGAGCGAACGGATCTTTTGGGCAAGCCTTGTTCAAGGCAGTATAATCAACACACATCCTTAAATCAGTGGTGTCCTTTTTAGGGACCATTACAGGATTGGCCGACCAATCAGTATGGATGACCTCTTCTATGAATCTGGCTAACTCGAGCCGCGCTAGTTCCTTAGCTATTGCCTTACGCTTTTCATCACCAAACCGTCGTAAGGACTATTTGACGGGTTTAGCGTTCGGGTTTACATTTAGAGAGTGCTCGGCAAGTTCCCTAGGTACTCCAGTCATGTCAGATGGCTGCCATGCGAAGATATCTTGATTTGCTTGGAGGAACTTGACGAACGCGCTTTCCTATGTGCTACTTAGGCCTACGCCTATCTGGGTCACCTTGGAGGGGTCATCATCCTTCAACGGTGTCATCTTCGTCTCTTCTGATGCCTTGAACTCCGGATTTGGCTTTGTCACCTCTTTCTTTGTTGCGGGCATCTCGGATGGATCTATGCTCTTCTTGATCTCCTGGTACTCCTGGGCGTGCAGCACGGCTTCGGCAAAGGCGGCATTTCCATCCTCGCACTCTCGCGCTTTCTGCGGGTCTCCCCTGATGGTGATCACGCCGTTGGGACCTGGAATTTTCATCATATTGTAAATGTAACACGGACGAGCCATAAAAGCCCAGTAAGCCGGACGTCCGAATATAGCGTGGTATGCGCTCTTGAATGGGACCACTTCGAAGGAAAGTGCCTCCGTTCAATAATTTTTTGGTGTTCCAAAAGTAACATCCAAAGTGATCTCTCCCAGGGAATTAGCTTGTCTTCCTGGGACAACTCCGTGAAAAATCACAGAGCTATGGTTCAGCTGTGTTTCCGAGATCTTCATCCATCGTAGCGTTTCTACGTAGGAAATATTGATGCTGCTACCACCGTCCATGAGGGTCTTGGAGAAACCATAACCGTCAATAAGTGGATTGACGATTAAGGCGTATTTTCCTCGCCTGTGTAGCTTAGGCAGATGATCAGCGCAGTCAAATGTGATTGCCACTTCCGACTAGTCCAGATACCGAGGGACAGCCGAAACGGTTGCGTTGAGCTCGTGGAGAACTGCTTTCTTGACCTTTGCTGGTTGAGATCCGAGGAAGGTGACGTAAGTGTCCTTCTTGGTAGGAAAAGTTTTCTTCTCTTCCGGCTTGGGATTTGAAGCATCGGCTTTCTCCATGTCGAAATCTTCCTTGGTCTCTTTGTCTTTTTCGGGATTTTTCTTTCCCTTCTTCCGCTTAGCTTTGTAGCCCGCGGTATCATCTCTCTTGATGTCGTCGTTAAAACGACATTCAGCATTGGTGTGGGACGAGCCCCCATTGGCGTCCAAGTGATGCACACATGGGTTATTGGCGATGTCGGCCCAAGTGTAGGTTTTGCCTGGTTGTTGCTCTCCTCTACCTTGGACCCTTGATGTCCCACGGCCATGCCCGCGGCCTCCGCCGCGCCCTCCTCGTCCTCCAGGCCCGGAAACAGTAGTGACTACTGCCGTCTCCGCGTTGGGTTTTTCTTCTGAGGTGTTTTTGCGCTTCTGAGCCTGTTGCTTTGTCTTTGCTGACTGAGGTACAGCCAGGACGTTGAGTAATCCCTCTGCATCGTCGTCAACATCTGCATACTTGCTCGCTGTTTCTACCATTTCTCCCAGATCAGTAACCTTGTCACACTTCAAGCGATGGCGCACTAAACCAATTGGGAGACCTGCAATGAAAGCTTCAATCGCAGTTTGATCATTTACTCCATCGCAGGAGTTCTTGGTGTCAATCCATCGTCCGAGATAATCTCGGCAAGTTTCTTCGGCTTTCTGGGTGCAACGTTGTAGGTCTCCAACCGTACAGGGCCTCCGATATGTGCCTTCGAAATTCCGAAAGAACACACTTTGTAAGTCATACCAGTTGTGGATGGTGTTCGCCAGAAGTTCATTGAGCCATGATCGTGCCGTCTTCCGCAACATAAGTGGGAGATATCGGGTTGCGACCAGGCTGTTTCCGCCTTTAGCGATGCAGCAAGCTTGGAAGAAGTCCTGTAACCAGGTGTTTGGCCGAGCAATGCCGTCGTAGGCTTGAATATGTCTTGAGATAGCAAATCCTTCCGGGAATTTTGTAGCTCTAATGCATGGTCCGAAGCACTTTGGGCCCACGTACATGTCATCGTTTTCGTAGCACCGAGCCTCTATGTTGGAGTTGATCCTGTGCCTTGCGTCGTTCGGGGGTAGGGATCGTCCCGAATATTGGCTGTGGCTGCGGTGCCTTGGAGCCGGACTTCGGCTTCTGCCACCACCTCCTCCGCCATGTCGTCCTCCTTGACCTCCTTGGGGGCCGTTGTGATAACTGTGCTGTGGAGAGGGTGGTGCAGCTAGGTTGTTTCCGGCTGATCGCCGGCCTCCGTCCGGAGCGTCATTATTCTGGTTCCGGGGAGGTTCTTGACTGTGACGAGCCCCCTGCCGGTTTGTGCCAGCGTGGTTTCCGTCGTTCCTTCGTCCGTCGTTCCCACCATGGTGAGGCACAGCCGGACGGTTTTCATGTCTAGGAGGTGGCATTTTCTGACGATCCTCCTCCCGACGTTTCTCTTTATCTTCTCCTTTTCGGGGAGGATTCCTCCGAATCAGTGCAGCGATCGCGTCTTTCTCGACTGCTGGAGCGACGTTGCTCCAGTTATGTGTAGTTCTGTGGTGCTGTCCTGACAATCCGGTTCTTGAATAATTATCTTCCCTGCGTTCGGGGTGACGATGCTGCGCCCGATCGTAGTGGGATCTTACGTCAGCCCATGCCGGATCTGCGCGACATTGGTCAGAATCCGAGACCAGCTTTTGGCTTCCAGACAGGGCGACCTTTTGCTGCTCCAGTCCCTTATTGAGTAGCTTGATACCCAAATGTATCTCTTCTGGTCCTGGATTAGCTGATAGAATTTCGCGAGCTGCCACGGTATTTTGCACTGGTGTTGGGTAAACCCAATCTCCATTGCTGTCCTTCCGTGGCTTTCCCATCTCATCTCCAAAAAGGACGGCACGGACACGTGGGAATTGGTTGTCATCTGTGTGACGCTTCCGTGTCTTCTGATGCAGATGGGACATATACTCCTTGTTTGACATGCGCTTCTTCTCCCCCTCGATGTTTTTGGCCTCATCGAGGAGTTGTTGACGACGCGCTTCTAAGGCTTGGGCCCTTTCGTCTAGCTCATCTGCAGTGAGTTCTGCAGCTGTAGGGATAGGTGTGGTTAATGCGGCATCGATGAGTTTATGCGCACCTTCAATGATCACGTGTCCATCCACCGATGCTTCTTTTTTCGGCTCGTCTGGGATAAGTGCTCCATCCGAGTCTTCCTCGTATTCCTCGGCAATCACCTCCTCTGCCAGAGGGTCTTTTGCCGGGGTCTTGTTCTTCTTGTTCCTCTTCTTTGCCTTCTTGGCAGCGCCGGTAGCAAAGACGGCCTTGGGTCCGTTTCCTGGAGTCAAGCTCTGATCGGTACTTTCGGACATCTGGACTTCGGGATTGTCTCCGACTTCCATATCCTCCTGTGTTTTGGGAGAGTGTTCCCCAGATCCTTCGTCCATGGCTTCTCCATCTTCTGCAGCTTTGGAGTTGTACTCCTCGTCATATTCCGCGGAGAACTTTTGGAAATCTGCCGACGTCATGGATTCATCCGAGGATGCGGGAACGTCGGCGTTTGTTCCAATTGCCTCCAGCACCGAGTCGGTGTTTTCTCCAGCATCGGCAGAGCCGGATCCAGATCCAACATATCCGACGAAGTGCGATGCGTGTTTCCTGAGGTACCTGCGGCTTTCGCGATCAGCCATATCGAAACTTTTAATGGTTTCGAGGATTGCATCTGCGCTAGCGCCTTGCAGTATCATACGTCTTAGTGTGTACCTGAGGAAAGGCCTGTCTGTCCTGACATCGTTAGATTCGGAATCAGTGTCGTTGATGTGCTCCTCCTGGATTTCAACTTCCACGGGTGGGTCGATCTGGGATCCGGCTTCTCCAGGGAGATCCACTCCAGATTCGACTTGGACCATGAGGTCTTCTTTAGGCTCGGATTTCTCCACTATCTCCACAACTGGTGCGGGCTGGGTGGGATTAGGGTTTTCTGAGATCCGGAACTCTACCGCCTCTGCGGACAAAGGGGACCCAGAAGATTCTTCTGCCTCTATCATCACCGCTGGGGTGGGTTGGGCAGGTTCAGCGAAACCGATGAAAACTTCAATCTCGCCAAAAGACATGATTGTATAGGCAGTCACGGCCTCCCTAGCCGGAATCCAAGTCTCGTCGAGAACGATGAGAGGGACGTCGCTGGCGTAGAGGATGCGACCGACGGCGATGGTCTCGCCAATTCTGATTCTTGCAGATTCCGCTCGAAACACAGATCCGAAGCTCACTTGCCCCACGGTGGGCGCCAACTGTCGTTGGTTTGAGGACAAGTACGCCATGAGGGGGTCCTCGAGGCGTGCGGGAGAGAGGGGTGTGAGACGTACAGTGTTTCGGGACGGTGAGCACACAAGTTTACCCAGGTTTGAATCCGCCGGCTTTGGACGGACCCTACTCCTGCTAGCAATCCAGTAATACGACAGAGCCGGAATATGGGTTACAAAGGTTTCGCCTGTGTGAGTTGAGATTGTAGACTATTGAGGTGTGCCCTAAAGGCTCTCCCTAGGACGGCTTATATAGATATCCGGCCTAGGGTTTACAGGAGAGATCAATCTGGCTACGACTAAGAGTTGTTTACAGAGTACATCTTGAACTACAAGTAACATTATGGGCCTAAGTCGGTAAGTCTTCTGGGCCTTCCCGTAGTCGGATTGGACTCCGTCTTCTCTCCCTAACTGGGCCGCCTGTGAAGCAAAGCTCTAACCCGAAGTGGGCCACCTTGGTCAGTGAGGATCTGTGAGGATACCCGAAAAGTATATCCCCAACACACTGAGCCCGATTTCAAAGGACCAAGATGAATTATTGGAAGAGAACAGTGATGATTATGGGCAAGATGAGAATGAGGTTGAGCTCCACGACAACAATATTGGAGATTTGGACAAATATATTATGCAAGAGAACATGGATTGTGACATCCCCTATACTCGAGGCTATGCATCGGACTCGGATGATGATGGTCCTGAAGAAGAAGTTGACGAGGAGGGGTTCGTGCTAGAGAGGCCGAAATCCACGATACCATATTGGGGCGGGACCATCGAGTGTCTTTATTGCGTGTTGTTAGTCTCGCGGATGAAGCCACGGTTGATGGCAGCAAGGGTGTAGTGCTTGGACCATGGACAAGTTTGTACCGAGATGGTAATCAAGAGAATAATGGGATTACTCGCGGATCAAGATTGAAGACCTTGCTAGAATTTAAGCAATGGATGAAGGACTTCTCGGTTAAGCATCATCGTCCTTACATGGTGGTGCACTCAGACGTGAAGAAGCGTTACACGGTTAAATGTGAGCAAGATAGATGTCCTTGGATTGTGCGCGCAAGACCATTCAAGGGAGGTCCCGATTGGCACATATCTAGTTGTTTATCAACTCACATGTGCCGAGGCCCGGTGGTGGATGGCAAGGATGTGAAGAATGAGCACTGACAACTCACCTCCGAGTTCATTGCTTATAGGCTTTCCAATGACATCAAGTCATTTCCAATAATGAGCATCAAGATGGTCATGGAGCTTGTGAAAGCCATCTTTCACTACGAGGTGAAGTACGGGAAGGCATGGAAGGCGAAGCAAGCCACATTCAAGATGTTGTACGGTGATTGGGAGCAATCTTATAATCGAATCCCTAGGTTGTTGTTAGCGATGGCCAATGCTAACCCGGGCATGATTCATATCATTGAACCTTATGGGAACAAGACAAGGATAGTAAACGGAAGAACCGTTCGAGTATTTGGCCGTGCATTTTGTGGTTTCGAGCAATGTGTTTGGGCTTTTGAACATTGTAGGCCTGTTGTATCCGTTGATGGAACCTTCTTAACCGGACAATACAAGGGCACTATTGATGGCTCTGAAATATAGCCATCCACGTCCACATTTAAACTGGAAATTATTCATATTTTTTATGAAATATCTCTCTAAACCCTACCACTAATGCCTAATGATCAAAGGTGCATGCAATCCTTTCTTTCTATTTTTCCCTGTGCAGATAATGACGTTTGATGATGGGAATCACTACATTAAAGTCAAAGATACGAGATTTCCAACAACTCGAAGAAACCAGGAGTCGTGAAGTGGAGACAGACGCTTTAACAACCAACTATATGGCGGGAATAAAATTCTAGCCGTATAGTTCTGGTAGTATAGTTGCCATTGACACTGCTAGGTCAAACAGAACAACTTTCATAAAGGGACACCTATATAAAGAGGCCTCAGGTGACGAGAAAATAGAGCTCTTTCCGATCATCAGCCGCCTCCAGATCTCCATCCACAACACCGAAGAGCCGCCGGAGGAATAGACTTGGATCTAATCTCCGAACCCTTCTCCACCACCATAGCCATATTCCACCACTTGTAATAGTAGATCTCTTCTTCGATTGGCAACATTGTAAGACTATTTACTATCAATCTCATGATTTCCACTACAATGTTTATGATCTTTGATCTCATCTCCATGTGTGAGTAATTCTCATTGGGCTAAGGGCTTCGGCCTAGCCATGTAGCTTTTGTGCATGTTATTTATCATAGATGGGATCATGTATTAGTTTGTATGACATGATGATTATTGTATCCTCTCTTGGCTCAATCTAAGGACTTGTCAGGTACCCCAAGACCCCGAGGATTGAGCCAGGTATAGGGAGTATGAGTAATGACTAATCTGCAGGTTCGGAATCCCAGTGACAGAAGGGGTTGTACGGCTGTATGTGCGGGATTTACTTGGGATTAACGGTGACGTCACTATGCATATCATTAGTTCTCTTTCTTCTATGGATGAGACTAGTAGGTTATTGCTATAAGCGGTTGCGGAGGCAATAGCAATTATGGATGCACTACCCACATATAATTTATCTTGCTCTATCAATTACATGCATACATTATTTTTATCTTTTATTCCCATCAGATGTTTTGCATAGCTACAGGTGAAACCGAACGTCCTAGGCCCTCTCTCTCTCCATCATCGAAAACAACAAAAGACGCAAACTCTTGATCTGGTAAAAACACAAAAGGAATTCTAAAACTCTCAAAGGTCCGTTAAAGTAACTTCACTACGCTTCTGCTCCCTGAGGATTCCATAAACCTAGGTCTACTAGGGAAAAAGAGCTATACTACATCCGTAATGCGGATCGAAGGTATCAACCCTTTTTCTGGCGCCGTTGTCGTGGAAGCAATAACTACCCTGGTGAGGTTAGTAGGAACCTTGCTAGTTCTAATTCTTGTTTTTAGTTTTGTTAGTTTGCATTCAGTCTTTATTTTTAAAATCTTGAAAAATAGTTAGACTTTAAATTCTTGTTTTTATTATCATAAGTCTCTGTTTAAGAAAACCCCAAAACATAGGAAATATGGCTGAAAAGAAGCTTGGGGAGTTTGCAACTCCCAATAATGATTATTTGCGTACTCCTATTACCCAGCAATTGTTGCTGGTGACTATGAAATTAAGCCCCATTATTTAAGTTTGGTTCAACAGAATCAATTTGGAGGCTCTGCTGTTGAGGACGCAGGTATGCACTTGAATACTTTCACTGAAATATGTGATATGATGCGCATAAAAGATGTTGACTCCGATGTGGTCAAATTGCGCTTATTTCCTTTCTCTCTCAGAGGAAGAGCAAAAGAATGGTTACTATCTTTGCCTACAAATACTATTACATCATGGATGGAATGTACTTCTTTATTTATGACTAAAAGTTTCCCACCTGCAAAGACTATGCAACTAAGATCTAATATTACTGGTTTTAGACAGGAAAAGTGTGAGCCACTAGTGCTTGCATGGGAGAGGATGAAATAATGCATGAGAAACTGTCCCTGCCATGGGATGGAAGATTGGTTAATTCTACATTTATTTTATAATGCTCATAATCCTGTGTCTAAGTCTATGCTTGATACTGCAGCTGGAGGAACATTTCTGGGTAAACATATTACCCAAGCAAAGCAGCTGCTAGACATATGCAAGACAACCATGCCCAATGGCATGTGGAGAGATCAAACACGAAGAAGGTGAACTCCATCTCACCAAAAGAAAATGAAGAACTCAATGCTAAGTTGGATGAGCTCATATTAGCCGTAAAAGGTAAGGAAACCCAGGTAGAGCTATCCCAGAAACTAATATTGAAGAAGTAGACTTCATAGCTCGTAATGATTACAATCCTTCTTGGAAAAAGAATTATAATCCTAATTTTCAAAACACTATTCTTGTCTTGCAGGTAACTCTAATAATTATATGGGATCAAGTAATGGTAGTCTCCAAGAAATACTTAAGTCTTTTATAGACTCACAAAATGATCAAAACAATATCCTTGTTAAAATAATGGAGAACCATGATGTTATGCTTGGTAAATTATCTAACCAAGCTATAAGTTTGAGGAATGATTTGCAGGCCCTCCAAGAAAGGACGAGGATTGTTGAGGTACTACTAGGTAAGATAACCGAGAGTCAAACTCTCATTTTAGCTAAATTTGTAGGTAAAGATGAACCCAATCTCGTTGAAGACCTCAAGATGTGAGAATCCAAAGAGAGGAGCCTGAAGAACTTGATTATAATAATGCTCCTTCACCAAGTTACACCATTGAAGATCTTGTAAAAAGGATCAACATTAAGATTCTGGTAAGTGAAGGAAATGATGAAGCCATGTCTCAACACTTCGTTAATCAGGTAGCAATAAAGGTACATGAGCTTGAAGGAGAATATAAAAAATTGCTAAAAATTACCTGTTAAGCTTGATGATATATTTGAGCCTATTATTAAGATTAAAATTGGGACACATGAGATAGCCGCACTTTGTGATCTAGGTGCAAGCGTTTCAACAATTCTATAGAGTCTTTTTAATAAGTTAAACCTTGGCTCTTTTGAAATCACTGAGTTAAAATTACATCTTGCAGATTCTACCTACAAACAAGCTGTAGGAATTTAGGAGAATACTTTAGTATACATTAAAGGTTGTCCTGCTCTTATTGATTTTGTTATTGTTGACATGCTGAAGATGCTACTGCTCCTATTATATTAGGCCATCCTTTCTTAAGAACTATTAAGGCTTTGATTAATCTCCATGAAGGGAACGTGAAGCTTCAATTGCCTTCACGGGATCCTTTTGTTATTCATTTTCCCAGGAAGAAGAAAGCCAAGCATGATTAAAAGAAGGCCATCACTTTGAAGGCCAGCTATTTTGGAGTGGGTGTTCCGCTCATCTGGCCTAAGTGAGCAACATCAAGGACAAGCTATTGACCATAAAAGAGCGCTACATGGGAGGCAACCCATGTGAAATAAAGGTTTGAGTAAAGTTTTTAAGTTTTAGTTTTAGTTTATATTTAATAAAGAGTGCTAGAAAACTCAAGTTGAGGAGAAGAAGTTTGGTAGTACTAAAAATCTTGCTTAATACGTGTTGTTAGTCGATAATTTTTACTGTCAAACTTTCTGTCAAAAAAAGTCATTTCACTAAGTTTCATAATAAGAATTAATTCTTGAAGAAACGTAAATTTTTTGATGGCTACAGAGAGTTTAATGACCAACTATAAGGCGGGAATAAAAATTCCGGCCGTATAGATACTTTTGCCATCGATAATTTTTTCAAAAATACTGATGGTTTAATGACCAGCTATACGGCGGGAATATAAATTCTAGCCGTATAGTTGCCATCGACACCGTTAGGTCAAACAGAACAACTTTCGTGAAGGGACCCCTATATAAAGAGGCCTCGGGAGACGAGAAAAGAGAGCTCTTTCCGATCATCAGCCGCCTCCAGATCTCCATCCACAACACCGAAGAGCCGCTAGAGGAATAGACTTAGATCTAATCTTCAAACCCTTCTCCACCACCATAACCATATTCCACCACTTGTAATAGTAGATCTCTTCTTTTATTGGAGACATTGTAAGATTATTTGCTATCAATCTTACAATGTTTATGATCTTTGATCTCATCTCTATGTGTGAGTAATTATCCTTGGGCTAAGGGCTTCAACCTAGCCATGTAGCTTTTGTGCATGTTATTTATCATAGATAGGATCATGTATTAGTTTGTATGACATGATGATTATTGTATCCTCTCTTGCCTCAATCTAAGGACTTGTCAGGTACCCAAGACCCCGAGGATTGAGCCAGGTATAGGGAGTATGAGTAATGACTAATCTGCAGGTTGGGAACCCCAATGACAGAAGGGGTAGTACGGTTGTATGTGCGGGATTTACTTGGGACTAACGGTGACGTCACTATGCATATCACTAGTTCTCTCTCTTCTATGGATGAGACTAGTAGGTTATTGCTATAAGCGGTTGCGGAGGCAATAGCAATTACGGATGCACTGCCTGAAGGAGATATGCCCTAGAGGAAAATAATAAATAGGTTTTTATTGTCATATCCCAATTAGTTTACAATAGTATCATATTGTGCTATAACTGTGCCAAGTAGAAACATTGGTACATGTGTGGTATGAAACAACCAAGTCCCTAGTAGCCTCTATTCATACTAGTTCGTTGGTCACAAAGATGATCTAGGTTTCTAGATCATGGGCATTTATGCCGACTGACAACGAGATCATATCATTGGAGAATGATGTGGTTGGACATTCCTCAAAAGATTGCAACACGATCAAGTCATATAGTTCATTGTTGCAACAGCTATACCTAGACTCCTTCTCCTTAAACCGTGAGCTCATATTACTCACTATTTCCCTAGGATGCTTTGACTGCATCAAACGTCATCTGGTAATGCAGTGCCTATAAAGGTGTACGTTGGGTATTCCGAAGGAACAGTAGATGACATGTGACTGCAAGACCGGGATTTTTTCACCCACATGACGGGTAAAGATACATACGGCCGACTTGGTGAGATTACATCTATAAATGTTGCAACATGTGACTAGGTCACGAGGATGTAATATCACGGTAACAAGAAAACAGTACTTGTTGTGAACGAGATTGAACAAGGTATGGGATACCAATGATTAGATCTTGGACAAGTAGTATCGAGAAACAAAAGGAAGATGATGCTACATTTAGACGGTTCAAACGACATTGTCATCAGGAATGCATAGGGGTCACATGGATATCTGTGGTCCCTTTGTTGATCATTGATACAGATCATGTCTAGAGCATTCCCGAGCCGTGAGAGGATACACTTAAGGGTACGATGAGAGCGATCATTCGTAAGACGGAATCACAGTAGAGAAAGAGAGAATGCCGGAATCGTTCCGCGGAGAGATCCGAAGTTGTTCAGAGAAAGAATAAAGGAAAAGACCAGAAAAGTGTTTTCGGATAAATGGGAATTTAAATATATATTTATTATATGTTAATTGTGAATTAATATATTATAAATAATATTTAGATTAAGATTTATAAAAGCAACTTTTATATTAGGCCAAATCCCAAAGGGAAATAGTCTAGAAATAAAACTGCAGAAAAATAAAAGGAAAAAAGAAAAGCAGCATCCCACGTGGGCGGCAGATACCTGCCACCGCGCAAGGCGGTGTGCAATTGAGCGAGCGGGCAGGCCAGGCCGCCGCGGTCCGCCGCTGACCGCCAGTCCACCCAGGCAGGTCGGGCCGCTAGGCGCCGCATGCCGGCCCACCCGCCTCTCCGCTCACGGGCCACATGGGTAGGATTAAATATTTATTAGTCCCACATGGAACACCTAGGGGAGAGGGCACGCCCCCCTCCGCCTATATAAAGGGGTGCCCATGGGTAGGATTAAATACAACAATTGGAGAAGTCCTTTGGTTGACTTTCTCCCCCTCCCTCTCTCCATACCTCGTGACCATGGCCCCAAGTTTGGGTTGTGCGATCGGGCACACCTACAGTACGCCGTTGCGCTGCAGGGATTCCTAGCCAGATATCAACTTCCGCACTCCCGGCGGGATCAGAGAGCCAAAGGTCTCATCATGCACCGGATGTGTACAAAGACACGAGGCGCAACACTTGGGGCGCTTAAATGTCGTGAGCCGAAGCTGTTGCACGATGAAGATGATAAAGATCAAGAAGGAGCAAGGGGTGACCTGCGAGGAGCTTCACGACCTTGAGGTCGGCTTCGAGTACGACTATTTCAACCACGTTCCCCGCGGAACGTTAACCGCGTATGGTCTACAAGGGTATGTATTCTATACGCATCGGCCGTTACCGCATTACTACATAGATAGATCCTAGGCTATGTTTCTGGGGTTTCAACGTAGGGATTTTTTTTCGCACCGATCCCCAACTGTGGTATCAGAGCCGATCTATGCGTAGGAGTGTTGTACGGCCAGTACGCACAAGTATTGTGCGGACATTGATCCCTTAGTTGTTACCCTCTAACATGTACTAGTTTATATCGCGGTATTGTCTAATGAAGCGGCCCGGACCGACCTTACGCGTATTCGTACGCGAGACTGGTTCCATGCTCAACATACGGCTTGTACCGTATAAGTGGCTAGCGGGTGTCTGTCTCTCATTCGATAGTTGATATAGCATTTACAACGGACGACCCCGAAAGGGCTGTAATGGAGACAACTGTCGGATCCATGTTGTGGTTGGAAAGTTCGTAGTTTAGAAATGGTTCTAGTGCGAAAGCCCTAACAACCACGTAAAACTTGCAATAGATAAAGTAGAGGTGTCTAACTTTATTTTGCAGGGGGCATGTGATTATGATATGGCATTGGTTGTTGCGAAGGTAAAGTAGTTTACTTTTATGTTACTAAGTAGTATAGTAATAGTCATCATTCCGATGGACAACCTGGTGGCGGCGTCGTGGACTTGGCGTCAAACCAAGGGGCAAGATGGAGATCATGCCGGAGCGCTCGAGATCAAGGCGCAAGAAGGACCATATCATATCACATTATACATATGATGTTGATACTAGTTTTTACATCTTATTGTGTGCTAGTACTTAGATACTCAACGATAGCAAATAAGATAATCCCTATTGAATTCCAATGTTCCGTGTTCCCCTTGTGTGTGCACCACCAAGAAAGTTCTTCGGTATGAGGCGATCCAGGGTTACAGGCCTGGGTGTCAGACATATCTACGTTCGCATACAGTGGGTGCAAGCCATGTTGCACAGCGAATACACACAAGTTAGATTTGGCGAGCCTAGCATGTACAGACATGGCCTCGGAACACAAGAGATTGAAAGATCGAGCATGAGTCACATGGATGATGTGATTGACATTAGTGAATGTCTACCTTTGATAATGCGCTGATGGCCGTGATGATCGGGGGAGGTGTAGAGGATAGGGATGATGCGATCACTAAAATCGTCTAGGGGATGGCCATTTTAGTGGAGACCAATTATAAATTGATCTCTTATTATAAACTTAGTCTAGATGTCTGTTTGCAAATATCTTAGTAGATCTTAGCCTATCCCATTGAGGTCTTTTGCGACCATGGGAATATATTGCTTAATTTGGAACTTAGCAAAAGGGTCCAACTTCATAAATTAATACCCACGCCTGAGGGATATCCTCGTAAAAGGTGATCTTCTCTTCTTGATACAATAACCATTAGGAGATAATTCGATGACTCCGGAATGTTTGGAAAAACACTCAGTGATCTTGCATTAGAGTTAAGAACTCTTGGAAGGGCTTGATTGCAAATGGAGGTCATGAATGAAAAGGTATATATATAAGATATACAAATTATAAATGCGGTTCTTGCAGAACTCATTGCAGTTTTCAAAGTATTTGATACTTATCCCGCTTTGTGAAAACAGGATGATCTGCTTGAGAATTGCTGGTTTTGAGGCAACGTGACTTGATGACGGCAAGCAAAACAGCTGATAGCCGACATCACCTCTTCCCTCAAAGTTTATCAGTTGGATTAGTGGACTTGAATGTAAATTTGTAATCTTTGTATGTGTGTCTTGCTTTTGGCGAGACGATTATTCATATGAACAAGTTACAAGACGGTTTGTACTATTCTTATGAACAATACTGTTGTGGTCACATTACGATTACAAACAAGTTATTCTCATCACTATGTTAATGGTTTAAACATTTATAAAGGATTAGAATGCTAAAAGATATCCAAAGCTTAATAATGATAAGACACTACAGTTTAAGTCATTTTGGTTATTGCATGTTCTTTATGAAAGATGGGGATCTCTAGATGCTTAATCTAGAGACTTTGCATAAACCATGCCTCTTAGGCAGAATGACTAAAACTCTGCATTCTGGTAAAACGGTGATATGCGAAGAAATGGAAACTTATACATAATGATGTATCATATTTTCAACAAGTAGTGGAAATCATTTATCGTGGACTTAAGTGAATAAGTGTATTTACTTAATGAAACATGAAGTTTGAAATGATTTGAATTGTTCAAATGAGTTCATAACTAAATGGGATATTGAAATAACTGAATTAACAAGTCTCTTCGATTTGATCGACATGACTAAAGTATTCAAGTTAAGTTTAGCATAAAAGGAACTTGTGAAAGATGTTTCACAAATTATGATAATTGGAAAAATTCAAACTATGTTGAAATATCTAAACATCATAATCATTATGTATT
The DNA here is from genome assembly GCA_910589775.1 of Avena eriantha. Taxonomy (NCBI): domain Eukaryota; kingdom Viridiplantae; phylum Streptophyta; class Magnoliopsida; order Poales; family Poaceae; genus Avena; species Avena eriantha. The sequence continues at coordinate 324,109,324 of OU342740.1, read as the reverse complement.
AAGATACATATGGTATAATATCATCTCTTATAGGGTTATAGTGTCGTTTAGAGTTAAAGATCGAAATAAGCAAACACTCATTTGAAATACAAAGGAACATCTAAAGATTCGTGGAAACAACACCATAAGTGTTATGGCAAGTTCGAGTTTCTGGAGATTTTGATAAGTCAAAATCGTGGCGAATAAACAAGTATTTGTAGAGCATTCTTAGGAAGCTATGAATGCATCTTCCACAAAAGGGGCAAACCTTTTGTTTTCCAAAGTTGACGTGTCTTGATGAAGATACAGATGGAAGAAAGTAAAAGATCGAAACATGGTATTTGACCTTACATCCGAATTGTTGAGTGGTGCAACAGAATTTTTTTCGTGAATCCAAACTCTACAAATAGAGGAGAAACTATTGATAATGATCATAGAGTTTCAGTGAATACTTTTACTAAATAAAATAGGATTCAACTATATATTCTACAAGTTTGTGGAATCATATATTGATTCACTTGTCATGTCTTGAACAAGACATACCTACGAAATACAAAGAAGCATGATGGACCTGAGTACGAGAAATGAATTGTCATTGAAATCTCGTTAGTGGAATTCTCGATTTGATGATGATCAAGGAATTTTGGAATGTCCAAAAATTATTGAGAGGACCTAGTTTTGAGTGGGAGCAAATCATCTTGGCTCATTCATAATATGTAACTGACATATTTTGAGTGGGAGCTAAGTGAAATCCCTGGATCTCGAACATGAATGTCATATTTGAGTGGGAGCGTGAAATCATTCTGGAATATATAGACGACATATGTGAATGATGTGATTGGTGTTAATAATATTCAAGTTCGATAAATAAGGATGAAGTTGAAGTTATTAAACAATAAGATCTATCGAGATAGATTGGTAAGTTTAACAAACACTAAATGTCAAATGCTCCCTGGACTTGGTTCTGAAAGATGTTCAGAATGTCCTAAGCAAGATTCTGAAGAAACTCAGAATAGAACAAGGTGAGAAAGTAGTTCTTACTATATGAAGCATTGAGTATTGCAACTATGGTTGAAAGAAAGAGATGCATTGCATCTCCTATGCCTCAGTCATAGGTTCTTTTCATAAAACCATGTTGTATACTCGACATAATGTGACCCAAGGTTCTGGTTGGAAGGACTAGCTCTTAACTGTAAGAACATGTCTTCAAGTGATTCTTGAGTTGATCACTGAACCAGAATTAAGTTTGTGCATAAATGGCAAGAAGCAATGTAAGTGGCATAGATGCATTTCATGCACTAGGATCTACATAGATATAGAAGTATAAAAGCTCCATCTGATGTGATGTATAATGTTATGGCGGGGCTAGTTCGCTTTTAACATAGAATGATGTGTCCCAGGGCCTAGTGCCCATGAGAAAGCCCTCGAGGTTGATCTAATGTCACTGTAAGCTCCTGGAATCTGGCCTCGTTCTGCTGCCATGATTATAGTATACACACAAAGGATAGCAAAGTGTGTTTCGAAGTTTAGATGACAACAGTGAAAATTACCGTCATCATAAACACTAGAAACAAAGTCTCACTCTGTTGCCAAACAAATACTTCGACCCATTATAAGATAGTGGAGTGAATGTCAAAATTAGGAAGACATTAACGATTTGCAAAAGACATAATGATCTGGTAAAATAGAACATGGACATGACGTTTCCCATGAGCATGCATGATCTGTAAACGCATAGGGCATATGGTTTATATGAGTAAAATGCAAGCTGGATTATTTGTACTCTAGTGCAAGTGGGAGACTGAAGGAGATATGCCCTAGAGGCAAATAATAAATAGGTTTTTATTGTCATATCTCAATTAGTTTATAATAGTTTCATATTGTGCATAACTGTGCCAAGTAGAAACATTGGTACAGGTGTGGTATGAAACAACCAAGTCCCTAGTAGCCTCTATTCATACTAGTTCGTTGGTCACAAAGATGATCTGGGTTTCAAGATCATGGGCATTTATGCCGACTGACAACGAGATCATATCATTGGAGAATGATGTGGTTGGACATTCCTCGAAGGATTACAAAACGATCAAGTCATATAGTTCATTGTTGCAACAGCTATACCTAGACTCCTTCTCCTTAGACCGTGAGCTCATATTACTCACTTTTTCCCTAGGCTGCTTTGACTGCATCAAACATCATCTGGTAATGCGGTGGCTATAAAGGTGTACGTTGGGTATTCCGAAGGAATAGTAGATGACATGTTACTGCAAGACCGGGATTTATTCACCCACATGATGGGTAAAGATACATACGGCCAACTTGGTGAGATTACATCTATAAATGTTGCAACATGTGACTAGGTCACGGGGATGTAATATAACGGTAACAACAAAACAGAACTTGTTGTGAACGAGATTGAACAAGGTATGGGATACCAATGATCGGATCTCGGACAAGTAGTATCGAGAAACAAAAGGAAGAGGATGCTACATTTAGACGGTTCAAACGAAATTGTCATCAGGAATGCATAGGGGTCACATGGATATCCATGGTCCCTCTATTGATCATTGATATAGATCATGTCTAGAGCATTCCCGAGCCATGAGAGGATACACTTAAGGGTACGATGAGAGCGATCATTCGTAAGACGGAATCACAGTAGAGAAAGAGAGAAAGCCGGAATCGTTCCGCGGAGAGATCCGAAGTTGTTCGGAGAAAGAATAAAGGAAAAGACCGGAAAAGTGTTTTCGGATAAATGGGAATTTAAATATATATTTATTATATGTTAATTGTGAATTAATATATTATAAATAATATTTAGATTAAGATTTATAAAAAGCAACCTTTAAATTAGGCCAAATCCCAGAGGGAAATAGTCTAGAAATAAAATTGCAGAAAAATAAAAGGAAAAAGAAAAAGCAGCAGCCCACGTGGGCGGCAGATACCTACCGCTGCACAGGGCGGTGTGCAACTAGGCGAGCGGGCAGGCCAGGCCGCCGCTAACCGCCAGTCCACCCGGGCAAGGCAGGTCGGGCCACCGGGCGCCGCAGGCCGGCCCACCCGCCTCTCCGATCACGGGCCGCCAAGTCGGGTCGACCCACCCAGGCTGTTCGCCGCTGGCCGCCGCTGCGGGAGCGGACTGGGCCGCCACAAGCCAGCTGGGCCGCGCGCAGCGCTAGAGGCCACCCGGGCTGAGCTGCTGCTGGCTACTGCTTGGGCCGCTGCAGGCTACTGTGTTGGGCCCTTGTGGCCTAGCCGGCTGGGTGCCTTCTTTTGCCCCTTTTTCTATATTTATTAGTCCCACATGGAACACCTAGGGGAGAGGGCACGCCCCCCTCCGCCTATATAAAGGGGTGCCCATGGGTAGGATTAAATACAACAATTGGAGAAGTCCTTTGGTTGACTTTCTCCCCCTCCCTCTCTCAATACCTCGTGACCATGGCCCCAAGTTTGGGTTGTGCGATCGAGGCACACCTACAGTACGCCGTTGCGCTGCAGGGATTCCTAGCCAGATATCAACTTCCGCACTCCCGGCGGGATCAGAGAGCCAAAGGTCTCATCATGCACCGGATGTGTACAAAGACACGAGGCGCAACACTTGGGGCGCTTAAATGTCGTGAGCCGGAGCTGTTGCACGATGAAGATGATGAAGATCAAGAAGGAGCAAGGGGTGACCTGCGAGGAGCTTCGCGACCTTGAGGTCGGCTTCGAGCACGACTACTTCAACCACGTTCTCCGCGGAAACGTTACCGCGTACGGTCTACAAGGGTATGTATTCTCTACGCATCGGCCGTTACCGCATTAGTACATAGATAGATCCTAGGCTAAGTTTCTGGGGTTTCAACGTAGGGAAATTTTTGTTTTCCGCACCGATCCCCAACACTGCCCACATATAATTTATCTTGCTCTAACAATTACATGCATAATTTATTTTTATGTTTTATTCCCATCAGATGTTTTGCACATCTACAGGTGAAACCAAACGCCCTAGGCCCTCTCTCTCCATCATTGAAAACAACAAAAGACGTAACTCTTGGTCCAGTAAAAACACAAAAGGAATTCTAAAACTCCCGAAGGTCCATTAAAGTAACTTCACTATGCTTCTGCTTCCCGAGGATTCGATAAACCTAGGTCTATTAGGGAAAAAGAGCTATACTACATCCGTAATCCGGATCAAAGGTATCAACTATCTTGATTCTAACGATGCCAACAACCGGTTGGTTCCTTTGGCGTTTACTTTGGTGGAGGCAGAAAACAATGACAATTGGGAGTGGTTCTTCCACATTCTGTATGGTCTGGAGTAACAAAAAAAACCTAGCATAGCGCCTATCAGACAGGTGCTACACATCCATAGCGCTCATCAGACAAGCGCTACACATTGACTTAGCGAATTTACATTAGCAGCTGCTCAATATACTCTCTGTATGGTCTGGAGCAAAAAAACCTGGCATATCGCCTATCAGGCAGGCGCTACACATTTACTTAGCAAATTTTCAGCAGCAACTGCTCGTTTTGCTCTCTGTATGGTCTGGAGTAAAAAACCTAGCATAGCGCCTATCAGACAGGCGCTCCACATGCATAGCTCCCATCAGATAGGCGCTATGCCTCATAGTATATCGCCTATTAAACAGGCGCTACACTTAAGAACTAAATTTAGTTCAGTTTAACCTCCAGATTTACAGCACCAATACACATAGAACAAGTACACATAGATATTCACAGAACCAATACACATAATGCAATACGTAGAACATAGTACCAACACATAGTGCATAGATCAACTACTTCCGTCCACATAGTGCAATACAACTACATCATAGTGCCAACACATGGTGCAATACAACAACATCAACACATATATCAACACATAGTGCATAGAACTACATCAACACATAGTACACCCCACAAAGTGCATAGAACTACTTCCATCCACGCGCCTTGGGGGGCGACCCCTCCTCAGAGCTATCTTCTTTGTCACCTCCACTTCTTCTTCCTCTTCAACATAATCATAGTCTAGACCCCTCATTCTCCTACTATCTCTTGACCTCCGTGGTGGCTCTTTTTCGACAACATCAGCCTTTCCTTTGTTATGGAAGTCGTCGGGTGTCCACCGAGTGAACTCTTTCCTTGGCTTCAACATGTAAGCGGAATGAATCCGGTAATCCTCCTCCGTCTCATTCTCCATACGAGGCATCTACATGTACGAATGTATGCCTAAGAAAATGTACGACAAAGAAAACAAAAGCACTTAATGCAGGTAAGAAATGTAAGGCCGTCCCATACCTCATCCTCCGTATGAGCCGCCGACGTGGCCTCCTCTTCATCATCCTCAAGATTAGCTGTTGGGTCAGAAATCGACTTGGACCTAGAATTTATGGGGGTTGTGTACTCGGGATCACGGCAACCTAACAGGTTAGATAAACAACACATTTTTTGGGCCGAGCGCTATAATAAATCACATGAGAAGTCAAAGCGTGCAGCACAATATTCCCTATAAGTACTCCTTTCATTTCCAACCGTACCTTGAGGAAGTTTCGAAGTATGCCTTCTGCCTTTTTCCCTTCGGGTAATCGTGCAGAATCGCCTCGGTTTTGTCAGCATGTTTCTTTATCTCCTTTCACTACGGAATAAAGAACACAAACATGTTAGGAAATAAAGTGATGGAAGGGCCAGTAAAGTAATGGAAGGGCAAGGAAAACTTTACCGCAAAGTTGAGCAAGGAAGATATTAGGATTTCGTGCCCCTCCTTGACAAGCTTGTTGTATTCGTTGTAGGAAAGCTCATCGAACACACATGGTTCTTCTAATATTTCCTCCTCGTAAGACGGCGGGCAAATGGAGACACGAGTATTTTCAAGAAACCACTAAAGGTAGTTGTTGAATGCAATTGCGCAATGAGCTCTTCCACTATTACATTCTGTTTTCTGAGCCTTCTCCACAGACATCAAGAACTCCGCAACATATTTCCTATGATGGTGATCCAACTTTTTCATCTTTCTCTGCCTCATCCTGTCCAACCTGCATGACAACAAAGAAATTTGTTAATACTGAAGGGAATATGCCCAAGAGGCAATAATAAAAGTGGTTATTATCTTATTACTTGTTTATGATAAATGTTTATTTTGCATGCTATAATTGTATTAATTTGGAAACGTTAATACATGTGTGTTTAATAAACAAAAGGAAAATTCCTAGTTATGCCTCTCTTATAAACTAGCTCGTTGATTAACAAGATGATCAAGGTTTCCTGATCATGGACATTGGATGTTGTTAATAACGAGGTCACAACATTGGTGGAATGATGTGATGAACATTCATCCGAAGTATAGCATTACGATCAAAGTCATTATGTTTATATTTCTATAACATCATACGAAGTAATCTTAGTCCTTAGACCATGAGATCATGTTAATTGCTAACATGGGAAGAGTAACTTGATAACATCAAACGTCACACCGTAAAAGGGTGACTATAAAGATGGGTTCAGATACTCCGAAAGTGTTATGTTGAGGCTCATGGATCAAGAGTGGAATTTGTCAATCCCGATGACGGATAGATATACTCTGGGCCCTCTCGGTGATATCACATTAAGATAGCTTGCAAGCAAGTGATGTGATCACTAGAATGTTATATCACGGGAACGAGAAAAGAGTGCATGTCGGTAACGAGATCAAAATAGGTATTTGGATACCGATGATCGAATCTCGGGCATGTAATATATCACGAGACAAAGGGATTTAGTTACGACTTTAAAGGTTCACACGATCACAAGAGTCATCGTTGAATATGTGGGAGTCAGTATGGATCTCCAGGTCCGGCTGCTGATTATTGATCGGAGAGGGGTCTCGATCATGTCTGCATTATTCGCGAACCATAGGGTGACACACTTAAGGGATACCGACACCATTTAGGAGCAAACATGTTACAGATAAAGATTAAGAAAGCGTTGGAATCATTTCGATGGAAACCGGATTTTTTTGGGGTGAAATTGCTGAAACTAGTTCTACATGTGATATTGAAATGTTGCAGGTAGTTTTATGTGAATGTTTGTTAATTAAAGTAATTAACAAAATTCTGAATAAAATAAATAAAATAGTTTTATTTAATGAGAGCTTGCATTAAATTTGGTGGAAATTTAATGCATGTGCGTGGACATGAGTGGAGGTGTGTGTTTATGTGAGTGGGAGCTCCACCCACATGAATGAGGGAGAGGTGGGGGCACCCACCATGGCCGGCGCCATGCCCCCTTAGGCTGCCCCTCCCCTATATAAGGAGAACCTCCTCCTCCTCTCCTCTTGCACCACCTCCTCATGAAGGTTCCCTTCTTCCTGTAGTTATTTCCATGGTCTTGGATTAGCGAGATACATGTTCCCGGTGGCTTTATCTGGAAAGGAGTTACTGCTTCCGCTGCATTGCCGGAGCAAGGAGGCGGAGGTTGTTCGGTGGATCGAACGTATGTGCGATCATGGATGCACCGCTACTTTGCGATGCTAGACTTGATGGTGTTGGACCTGATGGTGCTAGAACTGCTGGAACTGCTGGACCTGAAGGACTTAATCACGATCTTGAGATCGGCAAGTGTACGACTACATCATCCACGAGTTCCATCTTGTTAACAAAGCTTTGTTGTCTTCGAGGGTAAGTTCTCTATGGATGTATATCCACCCATTGCTTGTATCTAGTAGGTAGATCTTGGCGTATAGTTCCCACCATAGTGCGAACCCAATAGTGGTATCAGAGCCTGATCTATGCGTATGTACTTTGCACGGGTAGTACACATATGTTTATATGTGGGCGATGATGATCATGTTATTGCATCTTCTATGTATTTTGGATATTGGTGGCATAGTGGGATGAAGCGGCCCAGACCAACTTTACATGTCATCGCACATGAGACCCGTTCCACGACTGACATGCAACTAGTTTTGCATAAGTAGCTGGCGGGTGTCTGTCTCTCCTACTATAGTCAATATCTGATTTACAACGAGTTGCTAATAACTTAGTTATCATCGTTGTGGTTCCATGTTCGTAGGTAAGACCAGTTCTGTCCCCGAAAGCCCTAAGCCACGTAAAACTTGCAATGGATAAATTAGAGGCGTCTAGTTTAGATTGTTGCTGGGCTAGTGTCATGATATGGTAATGTTGTAAGTAGATGTATGGTAGATACCCTTACAACACACCTAACGTGTAAGTTCCATAGACCTTGGCCTTACACACAAATGAATGATAGAGATCGTACCACGATGCACATGATGGTGATCAAATGCATGGACCATATCATTCCACTTTACACATATGATGTTTGCATATTATATTGCTAGTTTAGTGTTTTAGTAGCATTATAAGATGATCCCTCATTTAAATATCAAGATAAAATGTGTTCTTCCTTAAGTATGCACCGTTCTATGGATCGTGTTTCGAGACATCACGTGATGACCGGGTGTACTCGACTCTATGCTTTCATACAACGAGTGAAAGACAGTTTTACACACACGAATACTAAGGTTCTTACTTGGCGAGCCTAGCATGTACAGACATGGCCTCGGAACACGGACCAAAAGGTTAAGCATGAGCCATATATTTGATGTGATGCCCATATTGATGCTCGCCTTTGAAGCTACACCGACTCACGTGATGATCGAACCTGGCGTAGTGGATTTGGTTCATGTAATCACCAAAAAGGCATGAGGATGCCATTTTTGAGTGGGAATTCATTTCTAGTTTGGATTAGTCGAACTCAATTTGTCACAAACTAAATCGAAGCAAATTTTCATAATTTGTTGTAGTCATTGGCATCTATTCACTACCTTATGCTTAGTTTTAATTGAGATAATAGAACTATAGAATTCTGGATATTTACTTTACGAACTGGTATCGTATTGTTTTGAATGTCAATTTAAAGTTTTGAAGTCCTATTGCAAACTTTCAGCAAACTCTATTTACTCCATGAAGTTTAATAAGTAGTATTAAATCAAGAGTAAGAATTCCAATGTTAGTATCTAAAGTATCATGTTTGCCTCCATGATTATTGATATTCAAAAGTTGTTTTAATATCAAGATTATCTAGGAGCTAAAAAAGTGTTTCAGAAACCATCATGTGTGGAAGATATTGTGATATCTGAAACAATGTTTTTGGTTGCATTATGATAGAGTATAATTTAGCAAAATACATGTTCTCATTTTGTATGAGAATTTGTGAAGGATGGAGATGCTAGGCATCCGGATCTCCCAAAAAAAGGTTTTTGGAACTAACATTATACTCGCGATTCTTCCTTATAGGCTATAGTAGCTTGATCATGAAAGTTGTCATGATAAGGATGAATATAAGATGTATCTAAAATGTTTACTACACTAAAACACTACTAAAGAATGGATTTTAAAAGAACGCCAACCATTTGATGATGGTGATCCACCTCAAAGTGCAAATCCAAAGGTATTAGTATTTGACTATATACGCTTTGTACTATGTGTCATGTGAATGATACCACTATTGATGTTGATTCTTTTAAAAAGGAAAAGGAATTGTTGAAAGAGAATCTATAAAATATTTGGGAGAAAAGAAAAGGTTGGAGATGTCCAACTGAGGTATATAGAAGATATACATGTTATGGTTGTTGATGTCTACGCACTTCTATTCTTGTAGACAGTTGTTGGGCCTCCAAGTGTAGAGGTTTGTAGAACAGCAGCAAGTTTTCCCTTAAGTGGATCACCCAAGGTTTATCGAACTCAGGGAGGAAGTGGTCAAAGGTATTCCCTCTCAAGCAATGCTGCAATCAAGATACAAGAAGTCTCTCGTGTCCCCAACACACCCAATACACTTGTCAGGTGTATAGGTGCACTAGTTCGGCGAAGATATAGTTAAATACAAGTGGTATGGATATAATACAACGGTGCCAGAAAGTAGCTTGATGGCGTGGAAGATACTAAAGGCAAACTGAAATAAAGATGCAAGCAAGAAAACATGTAACAGATCTAATTGCAAACGGGGTTTCAATGCTAAGAACAAGGCCTAGGGATCATACTTTCACTAGTGAACACTCTCATAGAAATATCTTCTCTTTATGATACTACTCTAAACTACTCTCCGGTTGGACACTCTAATCATTGCTATAACATCACACCTCAAAGTTCGCTTTCCGCATCTAGATAACCCCACACTGTCACCTTCAGCACTAGATGGTTCCAACAAACACCACAATTTCATAAAGACATCCAACTCCAAATATAACTCATAACAAGTATTTGTGATCTCTAGCCTAAGTGCCACCATGGTGTGCACACTATCAACTTCACACACATGGGGAGAGCAGAGATCTAATAAAGCACTTGAGTAGCAAGGTAGATCTATGAAGGAAATATGCCCTGAGAGGCAATAATAAAGTTGTTATTATGTATTCCTCGTATATGATAGATGTTTATTTTGCATGCTGAAATTGTATTGATCGGAAACATCAATACATGTGTGTTTAATAAACAAAAAGGGTTCCTAGTTATGCCTCTCTTATAGACTAGCTTGTTGATTAACAAGATGATCAAGGTTTCCTGATCATGGACATTGGATGTTGTTAATAACAAGGTCACAACATTTGTGAAATGATGTGATGAACATTCATCCGAAGTATAGCATTACGATCAAGTCATTATGTTTATATTGCTATAACATCATACGAAGTAATCTTTATCCTTGGACCATGAGATCATGTTAATTGCTAACACCGGTCACACCGTAACAGGGTGACTATAAAGGTGGGTTCGGTGTTACGAAGGTGTTATGTTGAGGCTCATGGATCAAGAGTGGAATTTGTCAATCCCGATGATGGATAGGTATACTCTGGGCCCTCTCGGTGATATCACATTAAGATAGCTTGCAAGCAAGTGATGTGATCACTAGAATGTTATATCACGGGAACGAGAAAAGAGTACATGTCGGTAACGAGATCATACTAGGTATTTGGATACCGATGATCGAATCTCAGACATGTATTATATCATGAGACAAAGGGATTAAATTGCAAAGCGTAGGAATTGTTTTGATAGAAACCAGAATTGTTTCGGGTGAAATTGCAGAAAGTGGTTCTGCATGTGATACTGAAATGTTGCAAGGGGTTTGATGTGAATGTTTGTTAATTAAAGTAATTAACAAAATTCTGAATAAATTTAATAAATGAGTTTTATTAAATGAGAGAGCATTAAACTTAGAGAATTTTAATGCATTTAAAGTGGAGACTTTAAAAGAGAATGTGAAGGGGCATTTTAATGTGGAGGAGTTACCACCACATGAATGGGGGAGGTGAGGGGTCACCCCCCATGGGGCGTCGGCCATGGGGAGGGGTACCACCCTCCTCCTATAAAAGTCCACCCCTCTCACCCTTCTTCCTCACACCTCCTCGTGAAGGATCTCTCTCCCCCTCTAGAATTATTCCCCATGGTCTCGGATTAGCGAGATACATGTTCCCGGTGGCATTTCGTCTGTAAGGAGTTGCTGCTTCCGCTGCATCGCTGGAGCGAGGAGGTGGAGGTTGTCCGGTGGCTTGAATGTGTGTGCGAGGACGGATGCGCTGCTGATTTGCGGCGCTCGGACTCCCACATGATCTTGAGATCGGCAAGTGTACGACTACATCAACCACGAGTTCCTACTCGTTAACAAAACTCGTTGTCTTCGAGGGTAAGTTCTCCATGGATGTATCTCCACCCGTTGCTCTGTATCTAGTAGATAGATCTTGGCGTATACTTCTCATCGTAGGAATTTTTTGTTTTCTATGTTGCGGACCCAACAATCTACTTGATTACAAAGCTCATGATCACAATATGATCATGCATAGAGAGAGAGATGAACACATAGCTATCGGTAGAACCCTTAGTCTTGAGGAAGAACTACTCCCTCCTCGTCATGGGAATCAGCAACGGCGATGGAGATGGTGGTTCAGATCAATGGAGATGGCTCTGGGGGCACTTCCCCGTCCCGGCAGGGTGCCGGAACAAGGACTTTCTGTCCCCCGAATCTCCCCTTTGGTGGCGGCGGTGCTGCGGAACTTTTCGTGGCTGGAGGCTTGACGACTTAGGGTTTTTGCATTGGGAGGCATCTTATAGGCGAAGTGGCAAGGTCGATGGGTGGCCAGGGGGCCCACACCACCTGGTGGCGCGGCCAGGGCTAGCCCGCGCCACCACATGGTGTGCCCACCCTGTGGCCCCTTTCCGTCTCGTCTTCTGGCTCCTTGAGTCTTCCGGTAAAATATCGACTTTGGCTTTTGTCCGGTCCAATTCCGAGAATATTGATTTTCTGACTTTTTTGGAACCAAAAACAGAAGAAAACAGGCAACCAGCACTGTGGCAACTTGTTAATAGGTTCATCCAAGAACTATATAGAAATACTCCAAAGTGTGGACAAAACATAAGAAAGTAGATATAAAACAAGCATGGAACATCAAAAATTATAGATACGTTTGCAACGTATCAACATCCCCAAGCTTAACTCCTGCTCGTCCTCGAGTAGGTAAGTGATAAAAAGAAAGAATAATTTCTGAGGTGACATGCACCATCATAAACTTGATCAAAGTATTTGTAAAACATTGAAAGATGGGATCAAAGTACTTCAACATAACATGAAGATAAAGTTCTAACAATAAGACACAGCAACTATGTTGTAACATGAAAAGGCACAAACGAAAGATTCATGAATAACAATGCTTTGCAAGACGTTTGTTTCTTTCACATAAAGAAAACATAGCATAGTGGCATTCAGCTTGTCCCTCATGGAGTAGCAAACATAAATGCATAGGACACCTTCAAAGTTCATAAGAGTGACTAGATACAAATAGTTTAAAAGAAGTAATATCAAAGCTATGCATCAATCAACAAGTCTTGGGACAATGCACATAGAACTAAGAATGGCCACTATGCTCTCAAAGTAGGTGCAGAAAGGTAGAAGGTGGAGACTCAACATAAAAGTAAAAGAAAGGCCTTCATAGAAGGAAGCACAGATTCAAGTTTCATAAAGAGTTTCCAAAAATTATGGTACTTATTAGCTTTCATCTCTCATTGCCCCTATCATAAGCATCTTGAAGTGATTAAGGTTAAAGTGAACAAACTATGGAGTACATGCTTGAAAAAGTATAAGTTAGAAATCTCATGTCCCTTGAATACGAGGGCCGCTCCTCATGCTACTCAAGTTTAGTCACCGGTAAGTTCTTGTCATCGTAAGTACATGTGTATCATAGAGAACCGCCAACGGGGTACCCCTTGCCCAATGATACGGAAGAATCCCCATATCAAAATGACAAGGCAAGTAGACAACGAGCATCTCAGCAATCTTCTTATTTACCATGGGAACATGGTGCTTTTTTCTCTCTTTCCTCTTTTCGTATATCTCTTTTTTTCTCTTTTCTTTTTCTCTTTTTTTCTCAATGTCTGACTCTTTTTTTATAAGAATAATGCTTCATAGACAGCTCATTATAGTTACGCTGCAGGTTTCCACCGTGTCAGCATGGATTAGACCAACGGCCCAGGCGTTTCTCTAACACATATACATAACTCCATGGACTTACAAGCTCCCCTTTCATTTCACACCGACGACATCCATATACAAAAGAGCATGATATCAACTAGGTACAAGTACCAAGTGCAATATTGAAAGTGTTCCCCATGACAGCATGGTTCTGCTAATCCCCAACAAATAAGTGCAAGCATATACAACATAGACGACACAATGATTCAAGTTTATTAAGGGCAAGAAAAGTAAAGTGTGCCATCAAGTTCGTGAGAGCTTTAATCACTAGTTTTCTCATAACAAGTTTAATTCGGAAGGTATATAAAAACATGAATATACTTGGAATAGCAATTGCTAATAGGTAGGTATGGTGGACTCTTTGGAATAACTTGGTTTTAGGAGTTGGATGCATGAGTGGAACTCATACTTGGTTGTGGAGGCTAGCAAAAGACTAGGAGCGACCAACTAAGAGAGCAATAATGGCCATAATCATGCAGAGCGACAAAACATCATTAATCAAAGCATAAAGTGATATTACAAGTCGAAAAATAAAGGATCATAAAGGCTATGGTGACTTGGGATAGTCATAACATGGTGTGAGCATGTGCCAAGTCAACCCAAATGAAGCATCAAAGGAGAATACCACAATACTATGCTTTAATATGCTAAAACAACGCATGATCCTTCCAAGGCACATTAAGCAATCTCAATTGTTTATAACAAGTCATGCTACATCAAAGAATACTAAGCATAAAGCCAAAATAATATCAAGCATGGCATGACAAAGCATGGGCCACAGTAAAAAACAAGCTCTCTTTACCACTTAAGCATGAACTTTCCTACTCTTTTTCCAATCCAAACCAAACTATTTGAAAACCAATGTATGAAAGAGGGGGTCCAACCAATTTATTCAGAAAACTAAACAAACAAAGCAAACGAAAAAACAAAACGAAAACGAAAAAGAAGACGCTGCAAGAACAACACAACTATGCATGAAACAATAAAAATTAAGCGTTTGGAAGGAACCTGGGATTTTTATTAATGAAGAGGGGGATGCCTTGGGCATCCACAAGATTTTACGTTTGAACTTCTTGGATATTTCTTGGGGTGACACGCGTGGCATCCCCAAGCTTGAGCTTTAGTCCATCCTTCATCTCATTACTCATTCCTTCCATACACCTGAAATTTTCCTTCATACAAAACTTCACACAATCTTTATGAGCAACATTGGTGCACTCAAGATAATAAGTCTTTGGGTTCAGTTTCAACACCAATAAAACTTCCATTAAAACACAAGATACTGTAGCACTTACTTTAAAAAGTTCAAATGATCAAAGAGAACTCAAACTGAAAGAGATTAAGAGGCAAATGCAAATAATGGCAGAAATCTGTCAAAACAGACCAGCAGGTAAAAACCAATTTTTTCGAAGACCTTCTGTTGCTCAACTCGAAAAGTGTTGAACTAACGAAAGTTGGGTAACAGCCTGGGGCAGAAGGAACAAAAATCACAGCTCAAACCAACGTATAGAGATTTTTCAAGAATTTTTACGGTGAAGCACAAAAATCTGTTTTGGGACAGCAACTTCCCAATCATTACTTCTCTCTCATTAGAGGTTACCCTTGGCACAAAAAGAAAATAAAAAGGATAAGGAGCGATAATTACAGAAGTAATAACTTCCAAGACTCAAGAAAACTATTGGGTTATCTCCCGAGAAGTACTTTTCTTTAACGCCTTTAAGTTAGGCTTAATAGTTTGAGAAGATGCTCACATAAGAAATATGAATTGAAATAAAAGAGAGCATCAAGAAGAAAATTCAAAGCACATTTAAGTCTAACCCACTTCCTATGCATAGGAATCCTGTAAAGAAACAAGTCATGAAAGCACAAAGCAACAAGCATAGTAAAGCAAAACAAGTGCAATTTCAAGACTTTCAACATAAAGAGGAAAAACTTAATATTATTGAGATGCATAAAACCATATTTCCCTCTCTCATAATAACTTTCAGTAGCATCATGAATAAAATTAACAATATAACTATCACATAAAACATTCTTATCATGAGCCACATGCATAAAACAATTATTACTCTCCACATAAAACATAGTCATTCTTATTAATCGTAGTGGGAGCAAATTCAACAAAATAGCTATCATTATTATTCTCATCACCATAATCATAAAATATAGAAGGCATATTGTAGTCATAATTAATTGCCTCCTCAATAGTAGGTGGACTGAAAATATCATATTCATCATTGTAATCATCATATATTGGAGGTTTGGTATCATCATAAGCAATAGAATAGCTATCTTCCAAAACTGGCAAACTAAAGAGATCATTTTCATAAAAACTAGCTTCCCCAAGCTTAGACTTTTTCATAGCATTAGCAATAATGGTGTCCAAAGAACTCATACTAACAACATTGCTATTAGCATGCAAATAAAGTTACATAGGTTTTTTAATTTTCTCTTCAAACACTTCATATCCTAACTCAAGATAAATACTATAAAGCTCTCTAATTTTGTTGTTGTTTTCCATTAAGCCTAACTAGTGAAAATAAAAACAAGAAATAAAAAGATATAATTGCAGAATCTAAAGGAAATAACTTCGAGCACTCACACAGGATGATGTGAGTACCTTTTACCTTACCTCCCCGGCAATAGCGCCAGAAAAATAGCTTGATGTCTACGCACTTCTATTCTTGTAGACAGTTGTTGGGCCTCCAAGTGCAGAGGTTTGTAGAACAGCAGCAAGTTTTCCCTTAAGTGAATCACCCAAGGTTTATCGAACTCAGGGAGGAAGTGGTCAAAGGTATTCCCTCTCAAGCAATGCTGCAGTCAAGATACAAGAAGTCTCTTGTGTCCCCAACACACCCAATATACTAGTCAGGTGTATAGGTGCACTAGTTCGGCGAAGAGATAGTAAAATACAAGTGGTATAGATATAAGACAACAGTGCTAGAAAATAGCTTGATGGCGTGGAAGAGACTAAAGGAAAACTAAAATAAAGATGAAAGCAAGCAAACATGTAACAGATCTAATTGCAAACGGTATTTCAATGCTAAGAACAAGGCCTAGGGATCATACTTTCACTAGTGAACACTCTCATAGAAATATCTTCTCTTTATGATACTACTCTAAACTACTCTCCGGTTGGACACTCTAATCATTGGTAGGGCTATAACAGCACACCTCAAAGTTCGCTTTCCGCATCTAGATAACCCCACACTATCACCTTGAGCACTAGATGGTTCCAACAAACACCACAATTTTATAAAGACATCCAACTCCAAATATAACTCATAACAAGTATTTGTGATCTCTAGCTTAAGTGCCACCATGGTGTGCACACTGTCAACTTCACACACATGGGGAGAGCAGAGATCTAATAAAGCACTTGAGTAGCAAGGTAGATCTACTTGATTACAAAGCTCATGATCACAATATGATCATACATAGAGAGAGAGATGAACACATAGCTACCGGTAGAACCCTTAGCCTTGAGGAAGAACTACTCCCTCCTCATCATGGGAATTAGCAACAGCGATGGAGATGGTGGTGGAGATCGATGGAGATGGCTCCGGGGGCACTTCCCCGTCCCGATAGGGTGCTAGAACAGAGACTTTCTGTCCCCCGAATCTCCCCTTCGGTGGCGGCGGCGTTGTGGAACTTTTCGTGGCTAGAGGCTTGATGACTTATGGTTTTTGCATCGGGAGGCATCTTATAGGCGAAGAGGCAAGGTCGGTGGGTGGCCAGGGGGCCCACACCACCTGGTGGCGTGGCTAGGCCTAGTCTGTGCCACCACATGGTGTGCCCACCCTGCGGCCCCTCTCTGTGTCATCTTCTGGCTTCGTGAGTCTTCCGGTAAAATATCAACTTTGGCTTTTGTCCGGTCCAATTCCTAGAATATTGATTTTCTGACTTTTCTAGAACCAAAAACAGAAGAAAACAGGCAACTGTCACTATGGCATCTTGTTAATAGGTTAGTCCAAGAAAGTGTATAGAAATACTGCAAAGTGTGGACAAAACATAAGAAAGTTGATATAAAACAAGCATGGAACATCAAAAATTATAGATATGTTTGCAACGTATCAGCTGTATTCCTTGCTTGTTAAACAATGTGGTTCTGAGGTATTGGATACCGGTATTGGATACTGAATTGGTTGGTGTGAAGTGTCATACAAAACAACGCAATTTATGAACTCCAACAGCCTAAGTAACTGGCAAGAGAATAAGTGATGATGTTCATTGAAAACAAATAAAGTGTAATTGCATTTTTGTTGTCATCAAACCTAGCCTTCAAGATTTGTTTTAATAATTGTTATTTTGTTCCGGCATTAGGAGAACAATGGTTGTTCAAATAATTACCATATTCTACAAAGGATGGATGAACTTTTACAAGTCTAGTTGGAGAAATCACATCCATAAACATTATTGCTAAAATGTTGTAAGACAAATGATTGGAAGATCACTTATGAAGTGACATCGTTGTTTGAATTATATAGGAAAGTAAACATGAAGAAACTCCATGTTGATGGATTTTTGGAGTCTTTTGATTTTGATCAATTGACTCTTGTGAAACTTTCCTCGAGATAATTGAAACTCCGTCCATAGGCCAAAGGGGAACGGATGACTAACTTATTGGATATTATGCATGTTGATGTATATAGTCCATTATGTGTAGAAATATGTGATGGATCTTTTTGCTTCATATGCTTTCTCTAGAAATTTGAGTGAATATATCTATATATTTACTTAATAAGGAGAAGTATGAAACATTTGAAAATTGTTCAAAGACTTTCAAGATGAAGTGAAAAAATCATTGTAACAAGAAAATAAAAGAGTTTATGATTTGATCATAAAGGAAGATATTTGAGTTACAGGTTTAGCAAAACACCTAAGATTTCAGGAATTGTTCCATGAATTTGCATTTCCCGATAAACCACAGGAGTATGGTATGTTCGAGAGATCAAATCAAACCTTGTTTGACATGGTAAGATCAAAGGTGTTATTTATAAAACTGTCATTATGTTTTAAGGATTAAAGCTTTAGAGACTATCGCTTTTACACTGAAAAGAGCACCATCGTGATCCGTTGAAATGACACCATAGGAGTTATGGTTTGGGATAAAACCCAAATTATCTTTTCTTAATTTTTGGTATGCTATGCATAAGTAAAATGTTTACAACCAAAGTCGGATAAGCACGTCTCTGTAGGTTATCCCAAAGAATTTGTTGGGAATTCCTCCATAACACCAAGGACAAAAGAGTTTGTCGCCTGGAACGTCAAGTTTCTTGAGAAGGAATTTTTCGTGAAAAGTTAAGTGGGAGGATAATAGAAATTTGATAAGGTTGTTGAACCTTAGCTATATGTGCTAAGTAGCGCAGCACCGGAAAGTGTCCCGGTGGTGACCACAATGCTCATGGCTCCCATGATTACAAAGGGTGTGATCTTGGAGATTAGAGTTCTTATTGAACAATGTGGGTCGGTAAGAATCAAATAGTAAGATTTTAAACAGAAGTCGTTATTGTTTTGACAATGATGAACCGACTGCATGCAAAGAAGAGATGATGGGCCCTGACTCCATAAAATGACTACAAGTCATAGAATCCGTGATAGTGTCCATACACGAGAAATCAAGTTTCTGAACTTGGAAGACCCTCCGGAAAGGCGTGAAGCCTATCGGTCGTGTTTGGATCTATAAAGAAATAGACATGGATGTTTAACATCTATGAAATAGTCGACATGTCGGAAAGAAGTTTACGTAAATGTTCAAGGAGTTGACTATTGCAAGATTTGATCTTTCATAGCGTTATTTAGTCTTGACGGATTAATGTAGCAACCACTACATATAATTTGGTATATGGTAGTTGAATAAACAAACCAAGGTTCTTCTAATAGAATGGTTACCTAGGATGTGTACATGACACGGTCCAAAGGGTTTTGTTAATTTAAAGGGTGCTAAAAGGGCATGCAAACTTCAATAGTTGAAGTGAGCATAGTGGAGTTGGAATCTTCACCATGATGAAAATGTTAAAGGAGTTTAATTTCATCGGAGATGATGAAGATGCTTGCATTTGCAACAAATTAAGTGGGAGCATTGAGACAAATTTCCAATACATTATGCAGAGTACATATTGTTGATTGGAAATGATGTATCTTTTATTGACACAAGTTAAGAATTTCATTAAAATGGGATTTCGATGAAAGACTTGGGCAAAACTCGAATATTTGGCATCAATGTATATATGGATAAATTGAGTCGCTAATATGATTATGCCAGACGTACATATATGAGATATTGAAAGGGTTCAATATGGAAACAACAAGAAAAGGTTCTTGCTGCATGGAAAGGATTGTATCAAAATTCAATTGTTTCAACACTTGGTGAGTAAAATCACATGAATATTTTGATCAATTATACCGTGATATGTATATATCCAGATATGTCCTATGCTCTAAATGTTATGAGCACATACCAGAATGATTCATAAGATGATCATTGGACGATAGTAAAGATATTCTTATGAGCTTTGGAAGAACTGAGAATATATCATGTATAAGTGACAAATAGTTAAAGGTAGTTCATTGTAAAGTGTTACATTGATACTAGTTTTGTTACAAGATACAAATTAAATTTATCTCAATTTAGACTATGGGTGGCACAATGTAATGGAAAGGATGTTCCATGATGGATTTGTATGAGTTCCAAAATTGAGACATTGTGACGGATACTACAACAAAAGGCTAAGTATATGACTACTATAGTAGCAACAAAGGAGGGCATTTGTGTTAAGTAGTTTTTCATGAAACTAGGTGTGGTTCAAAGTGGGCTAATAATATGAAGATATATTGTATGATAATAATATCAACATATTTTAACCCGAACGAACTAAAGGTCTCACCAAAGGACCAAATTTATACAATGCCATCTCATTTGAGAATGAGTGATGCGTAGAGACGCAAAGACATGCAAATACACATGGACCTGAAACTGTCAGATCCGGAGATTATGTTAACCACTAGCAATCGCGTATATGCAACACCGAAAAGCCATAGGTGTTCAATACGCAAAGTTTTTCAAACTAGATTATTGACTCTAGTGCAAGTGGGAGACTGAAGGGAATATGCCCGAGAGGCAATAATAAAGTGGTTATTATCGTATTCCTTGTTTATGATAAATGTTTATTTTGCATGCTATAATTGTATTAATTTGGAAAGTTAATACATGTGTGTTTAATAAACAAAAGGAAAGTTCCTAGTTATGCCTCTCATATAAACTAGCTCGTTGATTAACAAGATGATCAAGGTTTCCTGATCGTGGACATTGGATGTTGTTAATAACGAGGTCACAACATTGGTGGAATGATGTGATGAACATTCATCCGAAGTATAGCATTACGATCAAAGTCATTATGTTTATATTGCTATAACATCATACGAAGTAATCCTAGTCCTTAGACCATGAGATCATGTTAATTGATAACATGGGAAGAGTAACTTGATAACATCAAACGTCACACTATAAAAGGGTGACTATAAAGGTGGGTTCAGATACTCCGAAAGTGTTATGTTGAGGCTCATGGATCAAGAGTGGAATTTGTCAATCCCGATGACGGATAGATATACTCTGGGCCCTCTCGGTGATATCACATTAAGATAGCTTGCAAGCAAGTGATGTGATCACTAGAATGTTATATCACGGGAACGAGAAAAGAGTGCATGTCGGTAACGAGATCAAACTAGGTATTTGGATACCGATGATCAAATATCAGACATGTAATATATCACGAGACAAAGGGATTTAGTTATGACGTTAAAGGTTCACACGATCACAAGAGTCATCGTTGAATATGTGGGAGTCAGTATGGATCTCCCGGTCCCGCTGCTGATTATTGATCGGAGAGGGGTCTCGATCATGTCTGCATTATTCGCGAACCGTAGGGTGACACACTTAAGGGATACCGACACCATTTAGGAGCAAATATGTTTCAGATAAATATTAAGAAAGCGCTGGAATCATATCGATGGAAACCGAAATTGTTTCGGGTGAAATTGCTGAAACTGGTTCTGCATGTGATATTGAAATGTTGCAGGGAGTTTTATGTGATTTTTTGTTACTTAAAGTAATTAACAAAATTCTGAATAAAATAATTTTATTTAATGAGATCTTGCATTAAATTTGGTGGAAATTTAATGCATGTGAGTGGACATGAGTGGAGGTGTGTGTTTATGTGAGTGGGAGCTCCACCCACATGAATGAGGGAGAGGTGGGGGCACCCACCATGGCCGGCGCCATGCCCCCTTGGGCTGCCCCCCTCCCCTATATAAGGAGCACCTCCTCCTCCTCTCCTCTTGCACCACCTCCTCGTGAAGGTTCTCTTCTCCCTCTAGTTATTCCCCATGGTCTTGGATTAGCGAGATACATGTTCCCGGTGGCTTTATCTGGAAAGGAGTTGCTTCTTCCGCTGCATTGCTGGAGCGATGAGGCGGAGATTGTTCGGTGGACCGAACGTGTGTGCGATCACGGATGCACCGCTACTTTGCGGTGCTGGACTTGATGGTGTTGGACCTGATGGTGCTAGAACTGCTGGACCTGAAGGATTTCATCACGATCTTGAGATCGGCAAGTGTACGACTACATCATCCATGAGTTCCATCTCGTTAACAAAGCTTAGTTGTCTTCGAGGGTAATTTCTCTATGGTTGTATATCCACCCGTTGCTTGTATCTAGTAGATAGATCTTGGCGTATAGTTCCCATCGTAGGAAACTTTTTGTTTTCTATGCTGCGAACCCAACAACTACAACCAAATAGAAGACGACGATGCAATTGAGGAAAAGGTTCTAATGCTAACTAACATATTAAGCTCCTTGTCAGTGTCCTTATACACGGGAGGGTGAGCCTGGAACAACCCGAACTGCCTCATCACACGGTGTGGCAGATGGTACTCAATCGGGTTCTTTACAGGTCCAACTGTAGGGGTTCCGCTTATGAAAACAATAAATTTTTACCCTACGCCCCTGAACCCCTGATGTTGCCAGGACCTATCTATTAGTAATACAGTAACGGGAGGGGCATTTTGTGAACTTACCCTTGAAGACTGAAAAGTGTTGTCAACGCTCAGGAGAGCGTGGTTGATGTAGACGAGCTGAAACTGACCTCGAGGTATTGATGAAGTCCTTGTGCTCCTGTGGCTCCAACGACTTGAGTACCTCAAGTGTGACACCTCGCGGGGAGTTACACACGTCAGATGCCTGACAATGACTTCCGCTTCCCCGATCCAGCAGCAGTTGTGGATGTAGAACTCCTGGATCCAAATCCCGCGGCGCGACGGCGTTCCGTGGTGAAGATGTCTCTCGTTCACGCAATCCGAACTTGGGACCACGGTCACAAGAGAGAGAGATGGAATATCAATTGGAGGTCTTCCCAATAGTGAGAAGACCTTTATTGAATATTGTGTGTATTTATCTGGCCAAATACCCCCACTTTATATAGGGGGAGGGGAGGTACTACCTCCCTCAAAGTCCCGAGGTGGGACTAAAGGAGAGGAGAGGGGGAGGAGTGGCATCGCTGGCCACCCCCATGGGCCCCGCGCGGGGGGGAGCTGGCCCACTAGGGCGCCATCCACCCCCTCTATCCCTTCTCCCTCTTACCTTTCCCTAATGGGCCCTCTTCCCTCTGGAATTGGCCCATTAGGCCTTTTGACCTTTAAATTGATTTTGTCTTTAATTAAATAATTATGAATAAACGAATAAATCAATATTTAATATTCATTCATATATTATCCAATATACGTGGTTATGGAACACCTTCCATCTCCACTCTGGACATCCTCCGGACTTACCGAAACCCTTCCGGTTTTCTCTCTACTATTCTTCGGCGATTCTACCGATCCTATAAACACTATCTAAGCATCATCAAACCTTTAAGCGTGATACCCTATGATTTGGGAACACTCCAGACATGGTCGGGACACTCCCGGACCAATGATCGACAGAGGGACCTGGATGGCCATGTGACCCCTGTGTGTTCCACGAAGATCTTTCATCGTTTGAACCGAGATGGTCGTGTCTTATTCCCTTTGTCTCTTGGTACTTGCATTTCCTGAGATCTGATCAATGACATCACGATGTCGTGTGCAGTCTCATTACCAAACAATGCTACTTGACTCGTTCCGACAAGTGATATCCATGTGATCAAATCACACGCTGCGCAGCTATTGGATATAACTTCTCCGAATGGGCCCTTGAGTATCTTTCCATCACTTGGACGGACAAATCCTGCTCTTGACATATATTGCCTCTACGGTTTCCTCTGAGTACCTGAACACACCTTTATAACCACTGTATTACCAAGTGGTGCTTGATGCTATCTAAGAACTCATGGAAGACAGTGATTGATATAGCCTCACGGTCTAAGGAATAGTCTACGAGGATCCATTTCTAATCATCGTAACTTGAACTTCATGACATGATCGGGTCACGATGTTTAGGTTGGGTATTGGTTCATCATCTCATTCCCAGAATGAGTTGACTCCATTTCCAACTGGCATAAATGCCACATGATCAGGAAAATTGATCATCTGTTGACCAATGAACCAGTGACTAGAGTTTCACTGGGAACCCCTGGTTGTTTATATATCACACGTGTATTGATGTTTCCACTCAATATAGTTATAGCCTGGTATAAAAATTAATCATAAACTTTATGAAATATGATAATAGTCCTTATTACTAATTGTCTCTAGGGCATATTTCCAACAGTCTCCCACTTGCACTAGAGTACAAATAAACTAGCTACATTTGTTCTTAATTGTTGGCACCATATATCTGGTACCCTGAACATGCTTGCTCATGGAATAGGTTGAGTCTTGGGTCTGTACTTTATAGTCCCAAATCCTTTGCAACTTAATAATGTCACCTTGATTGACATTAATACTTTATCATCACATGATAACATCTGTGTGTATGCATCGTCTCTATGGCAGCAGAACGAGGCCTGATTCCAGGAGCCTACAGTGACTTTAGATCAACCTCGAGGGCTTTCTCATGGGCGCTGTGCCCTGGGACACATCATTCTATGTTAAAAGTGAACTAGCCCCACCATAACATTATACAAGACTTTAGATGGTACCCTTATCTATTATTATAAATGTATTCATCGAAACACTAGTACACTCTGTGCAACTTTCGATGTTTTTGTTCACCTCGCTTCCTACTTGACTTTAATCGGTATTTACAGGAGTTTCCAACATATTCCCTTATAACATAACCTTTTATGTTTTAAGATATGTCATCCTTTATGGATTTGGAAAATATGTCTATAGTTCTCTATTAGACACTGTGGACAAACTTAGCTCAACATTGTGTGATTCAAACTTAATCACCTTTTTAAATGTTTCTTCTTGGATCATATATTATGTTAAGTTACTATCATGGTTTTCTAAGATAGAACCTATGTCTAAACATAGTGGATGATGATCATCTTTTTCTTTCTTTCAACCGTTGATGTTAAACTTAATACTATTCCTAACTTGAGTTATTAAGGACCAGTTCCTTAATTGACTTCTATTCTGAAACCCTTTTCAAAATCCCTTAAGGAATACTACATAATATCATAATATACTTATTATTAACTTCTACACCTTATAAATCATTATTTATCGGTACTTGCGCTTTTATTCTTAACACACTTAAGAATTACTCCTATAAGCTCGCAGTCAAAATATGTTCCTAACATATTTGGGAATGAGTCGCTACTCTTACGCAAACTATGTTTCTACATATTTGAATTTGATACTTATATTGCTCCCACTCAAAAAATATGTCATTCACATATTGTTTTAGGAAGACTTTCATAGCTCCCACTCAATTTTATGCAAATTGCATATCTACTCACTATTTTGAACAATTTTAAAATCCTTTGATCAAATATCAAACTTGGAGTTTTACTATGAGATACTAGTACTTTTACTAGTTTTAAATCCACTAGACATTTAGCACACTTGAATCAGATTCATTTGAATTCATCCAATACTTGACAAATTGTGCTTTTGTCATTGACCCCTTTTTCCACTATGGCTTTGCAGTCATTTGGGAAAATTCAAGTAACCCCTTTTACTTGTGAGATTCAGTAACGAATTGCTTTCTAATCTCAAGAGAATTTTGCTTCTAGGATTTCTCATAATTATAGTTTACCATTATTTCCTTAGTAGTTCGTAGGTATGTCATATTCCAAGAATCATGACAAATGATTCAAAAATGTCTCCATACAAGATATGGGCTACATTTTGAATCCTACTTCATGTAGTGAAAACACCAGTGGGGAAAACACAATGATCATTATCATTGATTCTTTCCTTCGTGAAGAGAATCGTTCAGGAACATTGTCCGTTGCGCTTCTCAATACTCTGATGCAGGAATTTGAATCCTCATCGTGTTTTTCACTATCTTCCATTTGCTCCATAATCGACAAATATCACTAAAAATGAGCTTTCTCAAGAATGCACCAAAATCCAAGCAATACTAGTTTTTCTTCTCTTTTGGTTTTAGCTATGGATTTTGTATTCAAAGTTTCCAATGAATACTCTACAAGGACTTATTCGCTATTGTTTTGGTTATATCGAATAACCCCAAAACTTCCACGGCTATCCATACTAGATATAGAGCCGCTTTCATGAATTCAAATGGTTCACTATATATTCTAATTGAGTGCTAACTATTTCTAACTAATTGTCTCTACATCTACACTACAACGATTTGTTTGGCGCCATCTATTCACCCATTTTGATATCAAATATCATATTGTGATGCTTTGCATTTTGACGTTTCAAAATGCTTTAAATTCCACAATTTTCTCTTATGCCAATCTTATAAAGTTGAATTTCATTACTATTGATCAAATCGTAGTAATTAGATTCTCTTTTATAGTATACCCTTTGTTTGATGAAACACTTTGATCATATCAAATAGTTTCATATTCATGTTTCCTTTGGTAAACTTATTTACACATTTAAACAATCATTTAATGATAATTACCATTTTGTTAAAACACAATACATCGAATATGTATTTACTTTTAACAATTCATTAAAACACTTTGTATTCATGTAATACATGGTGTTCAAGTTATTTTGCCAAACTTAGACATGGTTCATATGTGATAAGAAATCAAATGTCTTTCACATATTATCACATAACTTTGAATTTAAACAATGGTTTCATTCATTAATGAACATATCATTAAGTTGATGGGTTTGTAGCATGGAAAACAAAAAAATTCTACCGCAAGAACGAACAAAACCCAGATCTAATCTAGATAAAAGCCAAGATCTAATCTATTAGACATGTGCAACGAGATAGATCTGTACTAACCCTTGTAGATCTAAAAGCGTTACGAGATTGGATCTCGTGGTTGATGTAGTCGATCACTTGCTGATCTCAAGATCGAGTGGACGATCCTTCCGGCGCTGCGTTCCGGTAGCGCTTCCGCAGTCGGTCACACGTGCGAAGTCGAAGCAGACCTTCCTCTCCTCGTTCCAGCGAGCAGCGGAGGTAGTAGATCTTCTCCATGGAATCCCAGCAGCACGACGGTGTCGTGGTGGTGGTGGAGTAGAGAATTCTGCAAGGCTTCGCCTAAGCCTAAGCATAAGAAAGGAGGAGGAGAGAAGCAACTTGAGATCTAGAGAATAGAAGGGGCAAGGGGCTTTGTGCCTCCACCCCTCTATTTAAAGGAGGGAGGCGCCATGGGAGGGGGAGTCCTAGTAGGACTCCCCTCCCTCCTTGGCCGGCGGATTGGGAGTGGGGGGAGGAGTCCTCCTCCCCCACTACTCCTTGTATTGCCCCACAAGGATTCCTTGATCCTTTCTTGGTTTTCAAGTAAACTCCAAGAAATCTTCTAGAACCTTCCGGAACGTTCCGAAACCTTCTAGAATCCCCATACAAATACTCCGGAACATTTCCTAACTTAGAAAATGATCCCCAATATATGAATCTTATTCCCCGGACAATTCCGGATCTCCTCGTGATGTCCCGGATCAAATCTGAGACTCCGAACAACATTCGGTCTCCAACGCACATTCCATATCTACTTAAAACAACTTCGAACCTTAAGTGTGTCACCCTACGGTTCGTGAATATGCAGACATGATGGAGACACCTCTCCGATCAATAACCATCAGCGGGATCTGGAGATCCATAACGGCTCCTACATACTCAACGATGACTTCGTGATCGATAGAACCATTAACATACGAAACCAATTCCCTTTGTCACGTGATACTCTACTTATCCGAGGTTTGATCGTCGGTATCTCCATACCTAGTTCTACCTCGTTACTGATAAGTACTCTTTACTCGTTCCATGTTATGTCATCCCTTGTGACCCAGTCACATGCTTGCAAGCTAACTAGATGACATTCCACCGAGAGGGCCCAGAGCATATCTATCCGTCATATGGATGGACAAATCCCAATCTTGGTTCATGCGCTTCAACACATACTTTCAGAATACCCAATGACACTTTTATAACCACCCGGTTACGAAGCGGTGTTTGATGTCATCAAAGTACCCATCCGGTGATGGTGATTAACATAACCTCATGGTCGAAGGATTAGGTTACTATGTATTTTAAAGCTTATAGCAAACGAACTTAATGACTTGATATTATGCTATGCTTACTAGGGGTGTGTGTCCATCACATCATTCTCCTAATGATATGATCTTGTTATTAACGACATCCAATGTCCATGATCAGGAAACCATGATCATCCATTAATCAACAAGCTAGTTTAACAAGAGGCTTACTAGGGACTCTTTTATGTTTACAAAACACACAAGTATTAATGTTTCCGGTTAATACAATTATAGCATGGGATGTAAACATTTGTCATAAACATAAAGATATAATAATAACCACTTTATTATTGCCTCTTGGGCATATCTCCAACATTCTCCCACTTGCACTAGAGTCAATAATCTAGTTAAAAAACTTGTGCATTCAACACCTTTGGCTTTCTGGTGTTGTATAGACACTATTGCTAGTGGTAAACATAATCTTCGGATCTGACACTTCCAGGTCCGTGTGTATTTGCATGTCCTTGCGTCTCTATGCATTACTCATTCTCCAATGAGATGGCATTGTATAAATTTGGTCCTTTGGTGAGACCTTTAGTTCCTTGGGATTAAATTATGTTGATAAAATTGTCATACAATGTATCTTCATAGTATTATCCCGCTATGAACCACACCTAGTTTGA
The DNA here is from genome assembly GCA_910589775.1 of Avena eriantha. NCBI lineage: Eukaryota > Viridiplantae > Streptophyta > Magnoliopsida > Poales > Poaceae > Avena > Avena eriantha. The sequence goes on along the minus strand of OU342740.1, from coordinate 324,080,606 downwards.
TAACAAACTACTTAACACAAATGCCCTCCTTTGCTGCTACTATAGCAGTTATATACTTAGCCTTTTGTTGTAGTATCCGTCACAATATCTCAACTTTGGAACTCATCCAAATCCATCATGGAACATCCTTTCCATTTATATTGTGCCACCCATAGTCTAAATTGAGATAAATTTAATTTGTATCTTGTGACAAAACTAGTATCAATGTAACACTTTACAATGAACTACCTTTAACTATTTGTCACTTATACATGATATATTCTTAGTTCTTCCAAAGCTCATAAGAATATCTTTACTATTGTCCAATGATCATCTTATGAATCATTCTGGTATATGCTCATAACATTTAGAGCATAGGACATATCTGGATGTGTACCTCTCAAAGAATGATTGATCAAAATATTCTTGTGATTTCACCAAGTGTCAAAACACTTGAATCTCGTGTCAGCACACTTGAATCTTGATTTAGTCCTTTCCGTGCATCAAGAACCTTTCTTGTTGTTTCCATATTGAACTCATTCAACATCTTATCTATGTACATTTGGCAAAACCATATTAGCGCCTCAATCTATCCATATAGACATTGATGCCTAATTCTTGAGTTATGCCTAAGTCTTTCATCGAAATGAAATTCTTAACCTGTGTCAATAAAAGATACATTATTTCTAATCAACAATATGTCTTTCACATAATGTATTAGAAATATGTCTTAGTGCTCCCACTTAATTTCTTGCAAAATGCAAACATCTTCACCGTCTCTGAAGATTCCAACTCCGCGATGCTCACTTCAACCATTGAAGTTTTGCGTACTCTTTTAGCATCCTTTGAATTAACAAAACCCTTTGGATCATGTCAGGTACACGTCCTAGGTAACCATTCTATTAGAAGAACTTGTTTTGTTTGTTCAACTACCATATACCAAAATATATGTAGTGGTTGCTACATTAATCTGTCCAGACTAAATATCGCTATGAAAGATCAAATCTTATCATAGTCAATTCCTTGAACATTGTCATAAACTCTTTCCGACATGTCGACTATTTCATAGATTTGAAACATCCATGTCTATTTCTTTATAGATCCAAACACGACCGATAGGCTTCACGCCTTTCCGGAGGGTCTTCTAAGTTCAGAAACTTGATTTCTCGTGTATGGATACTATCACGGATTCCATGACTTCTAGTCATTTTATGGAGTCAGGGCCCATCATCGCTTCTTTGCATGTAGTCGGTTCATCATTGTCAAAACAATAATGACTTGCTTATCAAATCTTACTATTTGATTCTTACCGACCCACACGGTTCTATAGGAACTCTAATCTCCGAGATCACACCTTTTGTAATCACGAGAGCCATGAGCATTGTGGCCGCCACCGGGACACTTTCCGGCGCTGCGCTACTTAGCACATATAGCTAAGGTTCAACAACCTTATCAAAGTTCTATTGTCCTCCCACTTAACTTTTCATGAAAAAATCCTTCTCAAGAAACTTGATGTTCCAACCGACAAACTCTTTTGTCCTCGGCGTTATGGAGAAATTCCCAACAAATTCTTTGGAATAACCTACAAAGACGTGCTTATCCGACTTTGGTTGTAAACATTTTACTTATGCATAGCATACCAAAATTTAAGAAAAGACAATTCGGGTTTTATCCAAAACCATGACTTATATGGTGTCATTTCAACGGATCACGATGGAGCTCTTTTCAGTGTAAAAGCGGTAGTCACTAAAGCTTTAATCTTTAATATATAATGGCAGTTTTATAAATGACACCTTTGATCTTACCATGTAAAACAAGGTTTCATTACATATCTCGAACACTCCATACTCCTATGGTGTTTTGGGAAATGCAAATCCATGGAACGATTCCTCAAATCTTAGGTGTTTTGCTAAACTTGTAACTCAAACATCTTTCTTTATGATCCAATCATAAACTCTTTTATTTTCTTGTTACAATGATTTTCCACTTCATCTTGAAAGTCTTTGAACATTTTTCAAATGTTTCATACTTCTTCCTTATTGAGTAAGTATATACATATACTCACTCAAATCTTCGGAGAAAGCATATGAAGTTGAAATCCATCGCCCACGACTACACATAATGGACTATATACATCAATATGTACAAATTCCAATCAGTTGGTCGTCCGTTCCTCTTTTGGCCTACGAACAGAGTTTTAATTATCTCCAGGAAAGTATCACAAGCGTCATTTGATCCAAATCAAAGATTCCAAAAATCCATCAACATGGAGTTTCTTCATGTATCCCTTTCAATATAATTTAAACGGCGATGTCACTTCGCAAGTGATCTTTCAATCATTTGTCTTGCGACATTTTAGCATTAGTTTTATGGTCATTATTTCTCCTACCAGACTTGTATATTATCCATCTATTATAGAATACGGTAATTATTTGAACAACCTTTTGTCGTCATAATACCTGATCAAAATAACAATTATTGAAAGAAATCTTGAAGGCAAGCTTTGATGTTAATGAGCAACACAACAACCCTTTGTTTGTTTTCGATGAACATCATCGCATTTTCTCTTGCTAGTTACTTAGGCCATTGCAGTTCATGAATTGTGTTGTCCTGTATGACACTTCATACCAACCAATTCGGTATCCAATACCGGAGAACCACATTGTTTAACAAGCAAGGAATACAACCATAACATGTATATCTTCTATATGCCTAAGTTGGACATCTCCAACCTTTTATTTTCTGCCAAATATTTTATAGATTCTCTTTCAGCAATTCCTTTTCTTTTAAAAGAACCTATCAACATCAATAGTGGTGTCATCAACATGACACATGGTACAAAGCGTATATAGTCAACTACTAATACCTTTGGACTTACACTTTGAGGTGGATCACCATCATCAAATGTTTGGTGTTCTTTCAAAAATCCATTCTTTAGTAATCTTTTAGTGTAGTAAACATTTTACTTACATCTTCTATTCATCCTTATCATGAAAACTTTCATGATCAAGCTGCTATAGCTTATAAAGGTGAATTGCGAGTATAATGTTTCTTTTTCAAAACCTTTTGGAGGATTAGGACGACTAGCGTCTCCAACCTTCACAAATTCTCATCAAATATGAGGACGTATACTCTATCATGTTGTAACCAACACATTGTTTTAGATATCGCAATACCTTTCACATATGATGGTTTCTGAAACATTGCTTTCAGCTCTTACATAAACTTGATATTAAAAACAATCTTTTGAGTATCAAGAATCATGGAGGCAAACATGATACATTAGATACTAACACTGGAACTGTTACTCTTGATTTAATACTATTTATTAAACTTCATGGAGTAAATAGAGTTTGCTGAAAGTTTGCAATAGGATTTATAAACTTTAAATTGACATTCAAAACAATACGATACCAATTCGTAAAGTAAATATCCAGAATTTCTATAGTTCCACTATCTCAACTATAACTAAGCGTAAGGTGGTGAACGGATGCCAATGACTACAACAAACTATGCAAATTCACTTTGATTGTGTTTATGATAAATTGAGTTCGAGTAATCCAAATTACAAATGAACTCCCACTCAAAACAACATCCCTTGAGTTATTTTAGTGATTACACGAACCAAATCCACTACACCAAGTCCGATCATCACGTGAGATGATGTAGCTTTAAAGGCGAACAATCAACATGTTCATCATATCATCCATATGACTCATGCTTTACCTTTCGGTATTCCGTGTTCCGAGACCATGTCTGTACATGCTAGGCTCGTCAAGGTTAACCTTAGTTTCCACATGTGCAAATCTGGCTTGCACCCGTTGTATGCACACGTAGAGTCTATCACACCCGATCGTCACGAGATGCTTCGAAACGACGAGTCTTAGCAACGGTGCCAACTAAGGATGAACACTTTATTACTTGATATTTAGTGAGAGGGATCATCTTATAATGCTACCGTCGCGATCTAAGCAATACAAGATGCATAAAGGATTAACATCACAGGCAATTCATAATATGTGATATGATATGGCCTTTCTTCTTGTGCCTTTGATCTCCATCTCCAAAGCATGGACATGATCTCCATCATCACCAGCGTGGCGTCAAGGTCCGTGGCGCCGCTTCATGGTTGTCCATCATCACTAGCAACTATTACAACTACTTGGAACAAAGCTATTACAAGATGAATAGACACGCAGGTCTTAACAGAATTGAAGACAACCATTAGGCTCCTGCCGGTTGCCATATTACAACAAGGATCATTGCATACATCAAATATAATCACAATCACATGATGGCCATATCACATCACAAAACCCCTGCAAAAACAAGTTAGACGCCTCTAATTTTCTTTGCATGTTTTACGTGGCTTGGGGCTTTCGAATAAGAACGGATCTTACCTACGAACATGAACCACAACATTGATACAAGTGCTATCAAGTGCAAAGTGTAGATTGGATCTATACTATGGTGGGAGAGACAGACACCCACAAAGCCACTTGTGCAAAGCAAGTTACACGTCAAGCGTGGAGCAAGTCTCATGTGCGATGACATGTAAGGTTAGCCCAAGCCACTTCATCCCACCATACCGCAAGATGCAAAGTACACAAAGAAAAAGACGGCACGAGCACCAACGCCCACAAAACCATTGTGTTCTACTCGTGCAACAGATCTACGCATAGACACGGCTCTGATACCACTGATGGGTTTGTAGCATGGAAAACAAAAAAATTCTACCGCAAGAACGAACAAAACCTAGATCTAATCTAGATAAAAGCCAAGATCTAATCTATTAGACATGTGCAACGAGATAGATCTGTACTAATCCTTGTAGATCCGAAAGCGTTACGAGATTGGATCTCGTGGTTGATGTAGTCGATCACTTGCCGATCTCAAGATCGAGTGGACGATCCTTCCGGCGCCGTGTTCCGGCAGCGCTTCCGCGGTCGGTCACACGTGCGGAGTCGAAGCAGACCTTCCTCTCCTCGTTCCAACGAGCAGCGGAGGTAGTAGATCTTCTCCATGGAATCCCAGCAGCACGACGGCGTGGTGGTGGTGGTGGAGTAGAGAATTCTGCAGGGCTTCGCCTAAGCCTGAGCAGAAGAAAGGAGGAGGAGAGACGCAACTTGAGATCTAGAGAATAGAAGGGGACGGGGCTTTGTGCCTCCACCCCTCTATTTAAAGGAGGGAGGCGCCATGGGAGGGGAGTCCTAGTAGGACTCCCCTCCCTCCTTGGCCAGCGGATTGGGAGTGGGGGGAAGAGTCCTCCTCCCCCACTACTCCTTGTCTTGCCCCACAAGGATTCCTTGATCATTTCTTGGTTTTCAAGTAAACTCCAAGAAATCTTCTAGAACCTTCCGGAACATTCCGAAACCTTCTAGAATCCCCATACAAATACTCCGGAACATTTCCTAACTTAGAAAATGATCCCCAATATATGAATCTTATTCCCCAGACAATTCCGGATCTCCTCGTGATGTCCCGGATCCAATCCGAGACTCCGAACAACATTCGGTCTCCAACGCACATTCCATATCTACTTAAAACAACTTCGAACCTTAAGTGTGTCACCCTACGGTTCGTGAATATGCAGACATGATGGAGACACCTCTCTGATCAATAACCATCAGCGGGATCTGGAGATCCATAACGGCTCTCATGCAGAAGGACCTATTTTCAGTAAAACAGAACAAGTATCAAATATACTTAACACTACAAATGTGTTTGCAAGATTATAACATTTATAAAATTGTATATCAAATATATACCTTTGTCATTGATGACCTCAGTGACAACAGGTTCAACCATCACATTCCTGAGATGCGATATAAACCTGTGGAAATCCTGTGATTCCGCGTCGCCTCTCATAATGCAAGTCCTGACTTGTGCTTGGTAGCTTGGTGGCAGCGACCGCAACACAACCCCATTTGCAAAAGAGCCCGTCATCTAGCTATCCAAGAAGTATGCAGGCCTCATGTACGTATCATGCATGCGCTCCAAGTGGTCGTCAAGTGATGAGTTCTCCTCCATCTTAATGGAGAAAAAGTCTCCCATCAACTCATGCTCCCATATGCGCGCTTGTTCCACGAAATGTGTCCTAAGCTGTAGCATTACCGTACGAGGGTTGACATTACCCACGACAGGGCACAGCTCGTCCACCATTCCGAAACGCATTGTAACTGAAATGAAGGAGGCCATCTCCCGACGGTGAAAGCGGTTTTCTTGCTGCTCTAGGGTCTCTAGGTCAATGGGCTGATCCAAATCCATCTCGTCGAGTATGTAGTCGACCACGTAATTCTTGCTAAGGAGAACGTGGAGACGTGTAACCCACATAGAGAAGTTTGATCCATCTAGTCTGAGCTTATCTCCTTCTAACCAATCAATCGTCAATAGGAAAGGTGGCATCGAGGATAACCTTTTCTACATTTATAATTGCAAAAGGAATTTAGCCTAAGTTTATCATTAAATGAGTTAATAATAACTCCACACTCAAACACATATACCATGAAGGATTCCTAGTAATAACATGACCCCTTTTCCCCGCATCTCCCCCGATCATCACGACCATCAATGTGGGTTCAAGGGTGGATGCTAAACGTCGGTCACATCATTCATGCAACTCGTGCTCGATCTTTCGACCATCCGCGTTCTGAGGCCACGTCTCTATAACGTGCTAGGCTTGCCAACTCAACCTTAGTGTATTTGATGTGCAACATGGCTTACACCCACTGTATGCGAACGTAGATATGTCTGACACCCACTCACCGTGGGCCGCCTCATACCGAAGAACTTTCTTGGTGGTGCACACTAAGGGGGAACACAATCATTGGTAATTTTAACAGGGATCATCTTATTAGGCTATCGTCGAGTATCTAATACTAGCACACAATAAGATATACAAACAATAGCATTGAATGTAAATGCGATGTGATATGGTCCTTCACGTCGTGATCTCCATCCGTCGTCATCGGATTCCGGCGCCAGAGTTCCGGCGTTGTAGACACCAAGGTACCGGTGTCTTTCCGGCGTGGTAGTCCGTCACCTCAATGATTATCTACTACTACATAACATAAGGTAATCACTTTACCTTTTCCACAACCATATCACAAAGCAAAGCCCCCTTGCAAAACAAAGTTAGACGCATCTACTTTATCTTTGCATGTTTTACGTGGCTGAATGGGCTTTCGCACAAGAACCGTTCTTACCTACGAAATTTCAGCACAACGCTGATCAAGTAGTTGTCTCTACTACACCCCTTTCAGGGCCCCCCGTTGTAAATGGCATACCAACTAATGCGAGAGAGGCAGACACCCCCCTAAGCCACTTTATATGGTACAAGCCGTATGTCAAGCGTGGACTAGTCTCGCGAATGAACGCGTAAAGTTGGTTAGGGGCCGCTTCATCAAGCATTACTGTGGTATACACAAGTACACGTACGAGGGTAACAACTAAAAGATCAACGCCCACACGCTACATCTCGTGTGTTCTACCCGTGCTAGCATTACTACGCATAGATTTAGCTATGATACCACTGTAGGGGTTCCGCGTATGAAAACAATAAATTTTTACCCTACGCCCCTAAACCCCTGATTTTGCCAGAACCTATTTATTAGTAATACAGTAACGGGAGGGGCTTTTCGTGAACTTACCCTTGAAGACCAAAAATCATTGTCAGCGCTCAGGAGAGCGTGGTTGATGTAGACGAGCCAAAGCCGACCTCAAGGTCATGATGAAGTCCTTGCACTCTTGTGGCTCCAACAACTTGAGTGCCTCAAGTGTGACACCTCGCGGGGAGTTACACACGTCTGGTGCCTGACGATGACTCCCGCTTCCCTGATCCAACAGAAGTTGCGGAAGTAGAGCTCCTGGATCCGAATCCCGTAGCACGACGGCGCTTCGCGGTGAAGATGTCTCTCGTTCACGCAGTCCGAACTTGGGACCACGGTCACGAGAGAGAGAGAGAGAGAGAGAGAGAGAGAGAGAGAGAGAGAGACAGAGACAGAGAGAGACAGAGAGAGAATATCAATTGGAGGTCTTCCCAAAAGTGAGAAGACCTTTATTGAATATTGTGTGTATTTATCTGGCCAAATACCACCCCTTTATATAGGGGGAGGGGAGGTACTACCTCCCTCAAAGTCCCGGGGTGGGACTAAAGGAGAGGAGAGGGGGAGGGGTGGCGCCGCTGGCCACCCCCATGGGCCCAGCGTAGGGGGGGGGGTTGGCCCACTAGGGCATCGGCCACCCCCTCTGGCCCTTCTCCCTCTTACCTTTCCCTAATGGTCCCTCTTCCCTCTGGAATTGGCCCATTAAGCCTTTTGAACTTTAAATTGATTTTCTCTTTTATTAAATAATTATGAATAAATGATTAAATTAATTAACATTCATTCATATATTATTCAATCTCCGTGATTATGGAACACCTTCCATCTCCACTCCGGACATCCTCTAAAGTTACCGAAACCCTTCCGGTTTTCTCTCTACTATTTGTCACCGATTCTACCAATCCTATAAACACTCTCTAAGCATCATCAAACCCTTAAGCTTGATACCCTACGGTTTAGGAACACTCCAGACATGGTCAGGACACTCCCGGACCAATGATCGACAGAGGGACCTGGATGGCCATGTGACCCCTGTGCGTTCCATGAAGATCTTTCGTCATTTGAACCGAGATGGTCGTGTCTTATTCCCTTTGTCTCTCGGTACTTGCATTTCCCGAGATCTGATCAATGACATCACGATGTCGTGTTCAGTCTCGTTACCGAACAATGCTACTTGACTCGTTCCGACAAGTGATATCCCTGTGATCAAATCACACGCTGCGCAGCTATTGGATATAACTTCTCTGAGTGGGCCCTTGAGTATCTTTCCATCACGTGGACGGACAAATCCCGCTCTTGACATATATTGCCTCTACGGTTTCCTCCGAGTACCTGAACACACCTTTATAACCATTGTATTACCAAGTGGTGCTTGATGCTATCTAAGAACTCACGGGAGACAGTGATTGATATAGCCTCACGGTCTAAGGAATAGTCTACGAGGATCCATTTCTAATCATCGTAACTTGAACTTCGTGACATGATCGGGTCACGATGTTTAGGTTGGGTATTGGTTCATCATCTCATTCTCAGAATGAGTTGACTCCATTTCCAACTGGCATAAATGTCACATGATCAAGAAACTTGCATCTGTTAACAAATGAACCAGTGACTAGAGTTTCACTGGGAACACCTGGTTGTTTATATATCACACGTGTATTGACATTTCTACTCAATATAGTTATAGCGTGATATAAAACTTAATCATAAACTTTATGAAATATTATAATAGTCCTTATTACAATTTGTTTCTAGGGCATATTTCCAACACCAAAACAATTGAATGAATAGAAAAATTAAAACATATTTATTACCATATGCTTCTCCGCCATCAAGTATGCTCGATGTTTTATATCATAGTAATCATCAAGTAGCCACACCATCCTACAAATATATTCCAAACATCAATAAATATGTGAGTGGTTCATCATCTATGGCCATTGTTCCAATTTCTACAAAGGATATGGGAGCATATTATTGGAACATTTATACAAATATATATACAACCATCATATACAAATAAAATCAACAACAAATCCTCCAAGCAACGTGAACAAATCCTCCAAGTATTTGTCATTCCCTAACAAATACAACTAACATACAACTACCAAGTAACCAAAAAACATGAACAAATCGGCCTAAACATGAAACCATCTACATCTAGGGTTTCCAAACAAATAAGGCTATAATGTGCAAGATTAATTGGATGAAAGAGAGGGGAAAACAGGAGAATACCTTGAGGGAGATATTGGGGAGCAAATCCCCCACAAAATACTTCATATCTGTTGGTTTTTAGGGTGGGATTTGAGAGGGAGGGAAGAGAGGAACCACTGGTTGTTCTTCTGTTCTTCCCTGGTGGCTGGGAAGGGGCTGGGTCAGGGTGGGGAGTGGAGCCGCACTCGTGGGCCTATGTCTCAATGTGTAGCGCCTAAGAGACAGGAGATACACATTGAGGTATAGCGCCTAGGCATTGCACGGCCAGGCTTAACGCCTCGGTGCTACACGGCTCGGGTGAGGCTAGGGCTAGCCAGCTGGCCGCCACGCTGGCAGGGGGCATAGCGCCTATGTCATAGGCGTTATACTGTAGAGTATAGCGCCTAGTTGTTGGACGCTACAAAAAGGGTTAGTGGGTGTGAAATACTTTTGGCCAGAGTTCATTTTATGAAATCCTTTTGAAAAGTGGTTATTTTTATCCATTCCGCCCTTATATACTGGTTGGGCGCAAAATACATGTAACGACTGGCTGGGGGCCTAGCTACATGGTCATCTATGGTGCACGTTGGACGAATGTCATGGGTACATCGTCACGCCGTTGCCACTACACGTGACGATGGCACCAAAGTCTTAGGTATGCCACTCTATCTTCTGTCTAGTCGATATGGTTGGGGTGTCCGTGACACTGTGGAGTGTGCCATGCTACCCCAACCGGTCTTCTGCTGGATCTCCAAGGGCTTCACTATCTGGCTTCGAGGATAGCTGCTCTTCTGCTAGATCTTCTGTCTTGCTTGGCGCATATCCGGTTTCTAGTCCAGCTGGCCCGTAACTTACGCGATCAGCCGACACAGGAACCAGACTGGCTAGGTTTACCCAGGGGTAATCCCCTGACAATGACTAGGCGTGTGCTTCCATGTCCATAAGCGTCAGGCCCCAGCGTCTATGTTGTAGTGACATACACAACATGACGATGAAATAGACCAAGGTTTCTCGTTCTCATGTTTCCACATGCTTAGGGAACGCTCTGAAAGTCTTCTAACACACGTGATATACAGTCGCTTGCACCAAGGGGCATGAACGCGCATGTAGACATGTTCAGAAGAAAGGGCATGGTCTAATAGACTCACAGACATGGGCAACAAAGATACCTAGGCGATTGATAGCCGGGTTCCTGCATCCAACAACAAGGTTATTGCAGTACTCGTAGCGGCAACTATTTTATTAGAAAGACCGATCCCAAAGGAGCTTTGGAAAATAAGTTGCTAGAGTAACAGTAAACAAGAGAGATTTAAAGTAACTAGTAACAAGGAGATAAATAAGAACAAAGTAAACTAAAACTGAAAGTAAATGAGAGGGGTTGTACTTGTAGGATTAAATGGAATGAGAGAGGGTTTCTAGGCTTTGGTATCACTAGTGAAAGGGAAATAGTCGTCGCCTAGAGGGGGTGAATATGCGTTTTTTAAATTATTATGGTTTAGGCTCTAATAAATGCGGAATAAAACTTAACGTTTAATTTATCAAGCCAAAACTTATATCAACTAGGTTCAGCTAAGTGCACCAACAACCTATGTAAAGCAAGACAAGCAACAAGGTGATAGCAAGATATAATACCTCAAGCACGATGGCTATCACAAAGTAAATTGCATAAGTAAAGGGTTCGGTTGAGAGATAACTGATGGACGTGGAGACGATGATTTGTTTCCTGAAGTTCACTTCCAAAGAAGCTACGTCTCCATTGGAGAGGTGCGGGGGTGCAATGTACTTCGAACGCCACAAATGGCTCACCTCGAGGTGTGGTGGCTCGATGCTCACCCAACGCCACATAAGGCCTCACCCCAAGATGCGAAGGCATGCAACTCACCGACGCCACAAAAGGCTCATCCTATTCTCCCGTGAGCTTGCCACAAAGGCCTACTCATGTTCCATTATGGGACACTTGAGGACGGTCACCGAACCCGTGCAAGGCTTGGGGCAAACTCCACAACTCAATTGGAGGGTTCCCAATAAACGCCACAAAGGCTCCAGAATGCCACAATAGGCCAACAAGCTTGGAGAATCTCCACAACTCAATTGGAGCGCCCAAGAACACACCACAACTCCACACAACTGTCTAGGGTTCCAAGAACCCAAGAGAAACAAGCCCAAGGGCTTGAACTCACCGAATCTCCGAGGAGGACTCAAACCTATGCACCAAATGCAAGAGGCAAGTCCTTCTCTCTCAAATTCCACCAAAGCTACAAAAGCTATTGGGGGAACAAGAGAGGAAGAACACAAAACTCTCCAAGATCTGGATCCCAAGGATTCCTTCACAAAGAAGGGATTTGGTTTGGTGGGGGTTGTTGTAGCACCCCAATTGTCTAACAATTGGAATGCTACTTGTCCTAGTAAGATAGTGGCTACTTCATATATATTATTGTTGCATCATAATTATATCATGCTCATGTCATCATGCCACCTTGCATTTGAGCATCATATAGAAACTCCTTTTTTCTTTTGGTTCTTCTCTCACATGCATTATAAATTGTATTTGCCTCTTGATTTTTGTATTTGGTTGTTGATATATTGTCTAAATGCCCAAGTTGAGTTGGGGCATATCTTTTATTTCCATTCCACCACTTTTCCTTCTATCACTTTATAATTCCACCATCCTACTAGACCATGAGCTTGCTGTCCTTATTATGGGTTTTTCTCTAGCTCATGTGCATTAGGGTGAATCTAGTCCTTTAATTCTTGTGCTTGGTTTTATCTCCATTTTTGGAAATGCATAAGAATAACGCCATCATATTATTATTGTTGTCACAAAATAAATAATGGCATTATTATTTTTGCATGGGCCATGCAAGCTTCTCCACCACCTTTTACTTCCTTTGGTTTTCTTTGGTTTGAGTGGATCTTATCTTGGGAAAACCATCTACCTACCATTACACCATCCTCATATTCTCATCCATATCATCTTCTTTATTATTATTTCTCCATGCATGAACCATATGAGGCCTATTCCATAATTCATTTCTTTTTCTTTTTCTTGGAATCCTTTTCCACCTCCACCTCATGTTAATTCAAGCATTGCAATGTTCCACTTGAGTTGGTCTTCCCCACATTCTTTTCTTTTATTTTTCTTTATCTACATGTATGATCACATGAGAACCTCTCCATCTAATTCTTTTCTCCCTTTATCTTTCTTTCTTGTCTCTCTTCCACATGAGGTCATGCAAGCTCAAAGCCCTCATGGATCTTCTTGTGTTGGCCTCATACTCAAAATTAAAATCTAAAACCTAATAAGACCTAACCTAACTAGTTCTCTCTCTCTCTCTAAATTCCTCCTAAACCCTCTCTCTCTCTCTCTCTAGCTTGGTCTACATGCCAAGCCCCTCTCTCCCCTGAACCACCACCTCAGCCACCTCCTCCCTCTCTCCCTGGCCCACCCAGCTAACCCTAACCCTAGCTAAACCTAACCCGAGGCCATGTCTAACCCTAGCCCGACCTACTCCCTCCCTCTCTTCTCTCTCCGGCCAAGCCAGCCCCACAAGCCACCACGCCGCCTGGTCCACCTGCAGCCCCACCTGCCGCGCCGTCCAGCTCCAGGACCAGCCCCAGCCTGCTCGCCCACGTGCCCGGGAGAAAGGAGGAAAGGGCCGAAGCCCCTTTTTCCATCTACCCCGCTCCCACCTGCCTCCCCTCTCTCCCTCTCACTTTCCCTCCTCCTCCCGCCTCTCCGGCCTCGCCAGATCCGCCCCAGAGCGCCCTCCTCCTTCCCCTTCTCCCTCTCCATCTACCAGCAGCCGCCGCCGGTCGCCGCCAGGTACCACCGCGCCCCGTCGTTCCTATCCGCGAGCTTGACCTGGAGGTGGCCTGGGAGGCCGAGGACGTTCTCCTGCGACGCCCCGTGCACGCGGACGAGGAAGAGAAGCTCCCCAACGCGCCAGTACCTCGCCGTCCTCGCGAAACCCTAGCCGCCAGTACGCCAGCCTCGCCGACGATCCGCCGCGCTACTCCTCGATCCAGCACCACCAGGCGACCCGCGGTGAGCCCCTCCCTCTCCTGGACAACCTCCTCTTCTTCGTCGTGGTCTAGCGTCGCCGGTCGTTTTGTCGAGCGCCCGCCGTGCGTGCCGTCGTCGTAGTCTGCAAGCTTTTCCGTGCCGCGCACACCTTACCTAGCGCCCGAGCCACCTCCTAGCAGCTTCCCTAGCATCGCCGCACTGGCTAGCCTCCTCAGCGCGGACTCCCGCGTCCCAGGATCGAACCCCCGCCCCGCGCCGCGCGCCGGATTCGCGTCAGACGGAGGAAAACGATAAACAGTACCCAGGCGTGGTCGATTTGCAAAAAGCCCCTCCCCTTTTTGATTACTGCGACCCGCGCTCCTTTCAGCCCCACCTGTCAGCCGCGCTAGCGCTTTTGCAGAAAACCCCCTGGTTTATCCTGTTCGCAACCCGCGCTCCAGCCGCAGCCCCACCTGTCAGCCTCTGTCTCGCCCACCGCTGACACGCGGGCCTGCGCCAGTTGGCCCACCCCGCAGTCACTGTGGCTAGGCGAGCCCGCGGTGACAAAAGTTTTTCCCGCACGTGGTCCAGTCAGCACAAAGGCCCACCTGTCAGTGTCTGTGGTTAGAATCGCCTGGGTATAAAAAGTATTTCCCTGAGTTTTTTTTTTTTTTTTTTTTTTTTAATTCAAATCTTTTTCAAATTAATTTAAATTCAAATTCTTTTCAGATTCAAATAATTTTTAAAATACAAATCCAAATAATACAAATAATATATGTTTTGGAATCAGAAAAATGAGAGGAATTCAAATATGCCCTCCAAAATATATTTTGAACACTTTAAATTTCGAGATGACTAAAATTACAATAAAATGCCCTTTTCCTTATTTAATTAATAACTTTTGTTTTATAACTCCAAATTTGACAAATAATATGTCTAAATCGATCAGCGCGACGAGCCCGTTCTATTTATGCAATCCTTGTTCTGAATTGAAGCATGCATCATGTTGTCATCTAAAATCTGAACCGTTTAAGACAATAAAACTTGGGCAAATAAATGATAAAATGCTTTACTTCTTGTATCCACACCTCACCTTTGCCATGCTACTTCAATGCCATGTAAATTGTGCATCATTCATCATGGCATGCTTGGTTGCTTGTTGCATTTCAATTTATATGCTTGCGCACTTTATTTATGTTGGCCCTTGTTTGTTTGGTTCTTCTTCGAATAGAAGCCCAGCAGGAGAATTATCAGGAATCACAGGAGTATTACCCAGATCCATCTCTCGCTTCAACTGAGCTGCCAGGCAAGCACTACCACATGCTTGCATACATACAGTACCTATTGCCTCTATCTTATTCTTGCATCATTGAGTCGCGGTTGCATAAAATTGAATCCCAAGTACTGCATAGCCTTTACTTTTAAACCACATTAAGCCTGTTCCGGTCCCATGAGCCATTACTACAGGAGTTGTTTGAGCCATGCGAGTCGTAGAAAAGCATGAGTAGGGTATGTGAGTGTCTGATGGATAACGAGGTACCTAAACAACATAAATTGAGTAGTAATGGGATAACTAATGAAAGAGGCACCGGTGAGCAATATCTGCTATTTGGTTTTTCATGCTCACTTGTGTCCCGTAGGACCCCGAGTACTTGATTCCTGTTCCTTGACTATTCGCACTATCCACATCCGGGAGGCCTATGGACCCCCCTGAGCCAGAGCTTGATTCAATCTTATTTCTTGGGGCCACAAGTAGTTTGGGGCTTTATTACTATTCTGTACTTAAGCCATGTTACTGCTTTATTTAAGATTGTGCGTGGAGCACCTGTACTGTTTTGGATTGTGGAATGTTTTCGCGGTATCGACAAGCCCAGTCACATTTTCGGGTTCCCAGTCGTTTACAGCCATTGACACAAACCTTGGGTCCGTCTCGGAGCCGGCCAACTTCGTTGCGGGTAGCTTAATGGGGTGGCCCCCTGAAATATTTCTGAATCCTGTGATTGCTTTGTCGTGAATGCCTCGTTGGGTTTTGATTTGGTTTTTCCGAGGTTGATCGAGTGTGTGTTGCTATTCGTGCACCCCTGCAGGGTAAATCTTTCTGAAAGCCGTGTCCGCGGTTATGGACGACTTGGAGCACAGTTTCTCGATCATAGACAAGTATAACTAAAGTACCGCTTTTAATTTGACTAAGTACATGACTAGTAAATAGCGCAATACTCATGGAATGGATAATAAAACTGCCAACGGATGATGGGGGTTGTTCGTCCGCTTCCTCGTTGGTAAGCGAGGAGGAGGATGGATCTGTTAACTATACTGTTATAACTGTTGATCTTAATTCACGGACTTCCGTCTATCATTCGTTAGGCGGAAGGTTAGCGAGTCTCTATAGAATTGTTAGGTATTATCTTTTGCTGCAATTGCGTCACCCCAGGTTGTGTCCCCTTTAGTGGCATAAAGACTTGCTGAGTACCCCTAGGGTCTCACACGATAAATTGTTTGATTCAGATGAACAGGTGTACCCGCAAGATGGATACTGGGTGGAAGAGTCAGATGATGTGGGCAACGATCATTCGGTGTAGAGATTCCGGGAACGGGGATCCGTGTGATCTGTGGGCGGGATGTGTTTATTTATGGGGCATCTTATGCCAATTTGCTTCTTATCCGTACTCGGATCTTGTTTTCCGCTTCCGCCTGATACTCTGATGTGTGATGTATGAGGAGCTATCCTAAATTATTATATCTATCTAGGACATTTGGATCTTGCCGTATGGCGTTGCAATATTTCTATTTCTTTTAGATGGAATGGCTCTGATGTACTGTTGTATGTGGCTTGCATACATACTCATTTGTGTATGTATTTGATCCCTTCGCCTGCCGATTACGCCGCTCGTTCTTGTTCCGTTGACTGAAAGTGGTTAGGACGGCCGAAAGGTCTACCGTGAGTGGCCCTGGGCCCCACCGTACTATTTTAACCACTTTCGTTCATCCAGGCATTAACTAAGAGCGTAATTCACCGAGGTAGTTACAATTGGTATCAGAGCCATCCCGCCCTTCAGGGTCTCAGCCAAAATGGTCGTTGTCAGTCTGGCAAATATTTTGGTAGTTATGTATACTAGGGAAAAACAAACGTGAGAGTAAGATTGCTTCCATTTTTCTTCTTACCCACCCACCCACCCTTTTCTGGTAAGGAAGTGTAACGTTTTCAATCCTCTTCTAAACTTCAAACTAGGATTCACGTGTTCTGGGTTCCGTAGTACCATAGGTTATGTTTGTGTGTGTGTTCGTGTGTGTGTGTGTGAATTCCTTGTCTATCTGTTGCATCCAAATGTTATCTCTATCTGCCTTTTGGTTATCAACTGTTGGTACATTCCCTACCGACAGTCCTTTGTAAACCGACGCGATCTATTCTGATTCGTTGTACACCGATGCGATCTATCTTACTCTTTGTTATCCGACGTTATCTTGTTGGGGTGTTCTTTTCCGTAGTTACCAATCTTTAGGTTCACCTTAAGAAGAAGTTGTTGGGATATGTGTTTTACTGATTCATGTGCGAAGTAATGATTTGAGTGCGGGATGGAGTCGCGACCATACCACTACTTTTGTCATTTGCTTTTGTATATTGAACTAGTAGAGTTACTAATCTTGATTCGTTAAGTGGTTTTGCGCATATAGTGGTATTTTAATGCCAAAATTTGCGGAAATTTTTTTTTCTTTGTTAGTTTGTATACCACACTCCTTGTTCAGTCGTGTGTGTTATGCTTAATATCTTCTAGTTGCCTTGAACTTTGTTGATATTTTCATATCACCTGAGTGAATTGCATTCTATAATCTTGATTAATTCCATTTTGGTACTATTTTGGATTATTATCATTCTCCATTATAGTACTGACTTGTGTTTTATATCAATCACAGGATGGCACCACCACGCCGTTCTGAGGAGGATATACCACCTGAACTTGGGGCCGCTTTGGCAAGTATTGCAAATGCTTTGGGCACTATGCAGCAGAACCAACAGCGCTTCGAGGAAAGTGTGAGGAGGAATGAGTTTGCTCCGCTACCTCCACCTCCCAAGCGAGGAGACATCAAGAGTTTTCTCAAGTTCAACCCACGCCAATTTGAGGTGTCTGATCAGCCACTTGATGCGGATGATTGGCTTCGTGAAGTGTCAAGGTTGCTCATGACTGCGGATGTTCCCGAGCAAGAATGGGTCAAGTGTGCTACTCACCTTCTGAAGGGAGATGCAGCTCTCTGGTGGGAAAATTACCTCAAGGCAGATCTTTCTGGTTTTCAGCCTACTTGGGAGCGATTCACTGCTGCTTTCAAAGAGCAATATCTGTCAGAAATTGTCATGGAAAGGATGAAGGAAGTGTTTCTCAACCTCAAGCAGGGCACTGACAATGTCAACACCTACATCAGAAACTTCATGAACCTGTCTCGTTATGGTGGCGATGAGATCTCTGATGACAGGAAGAAGCAAAAGAGGTTTCGGCAAGGCCTCAATGCTTCCATCAAATATGCAATCACTCATGCAAGGCCAGCATCTTTCCTGGAACTTCAGCACACAGCTCTGCAGGAAGAAGCAAGTAGGCAAGTGTTTGAGGAGTCAAAGAAACACAGCCGTGATACAGCAAGCTCTTCTGCTATGACAGCTCCTTCTAAGCGTCGTGTCTGGGTTCCTAACACCCCACCGTCGCTCCCTGCTCCACCAAGACCTTCAAGCTACGCACCAAGGCCACCAAACTCCTTCACTGCGGCTCCCAGGGGCTACAACCACAACTACCCTGGAGCGCCTGGCGGAGTCCCTGGCTACGTTGCTCCACGTCCACCTGGTGCTTGTTATACTTGTGGAAACACCGGGCATCAGCAATGGAATTGTCCAATGAACAACAAAGCTCTTCCACCACCACCTCCAAGACCTGCGGCAAGTGCTCCTATGATTCGTGCACCTCCACCTCGGGCTCTCAACATCAACACTAAG
Organism: Avena eriantha; assembly: GCA_910589775.1. NCBI lineage: Eukaryota > Viridiplantae > Streptophyta > Magnoliopsida > Poales > Poaceae > Avena > Avena eriantha. The sequence continues at coordinate 324,061,852 of OU342740.1, read as the reverse complement.
CCGGGATCTACGGTTGCTCGTGCCAACTGTGTCAACGCCGCTCAAGCTGAGCATGCTCCTGGAGTTGTGATGGGTATGCTTCCTGTTAACTCAGTTCCTGCACGAGTTTTGTTTGATTCTGGTGCTTCACATTCTTTCGTCTCTCACAAATTTGCAAATGAGCATGAGCTTGTTATCGACCAGCTGGATAAAAAGTTAATGGTTCTTTCTCCCGGGGCAAGATTGTTATCCACTAAGATCAGCCATGGCAATCAAATTGAGATTGGTGGTTCTTCTTTTCCGGCTTCCTTAATTGTTCTGGGAAATTCTGATATTGATGTTATCTTGGGCATGGATTGGTTGACAGCAAATGCAGCTGTGATTGATTGTGCTGAACGTTCGGTTTCTCTGAAAATTCCTGAAGGCCATATAGTCTATTCTCCAAGTCTGACTCCTGCAATTCAGCTTTATTCTTTGGCGGCTCTGAATGATGATGCTATGGAAGGTATTCAGAGTGTTCCTGTAGTTTGTGAGTTTCCAGATGTCTTTCCTGAAGAGTTACCAGGTATGCCTCCAGATCGTGAGGTTGAGTTTGTGATTGAACTTGAACCTGGCACCGCTCCTATCTCCAAGCGGCCTTATAAAATGGGTCCTGCTGAGTTGGCTGAACTTAAGCGTCAGTTGGATGAACAAGAGAAGTTGGGTTTCATTCAGCACAGTACTTCTTCTTGGGGTAGTCCAACCATCTTTGTGAAGAAGCGAGACAAGACTGATAGACTTTGTGTTGACTATCGGGCACTCAATGCTAAAACAATCAAGAATAAATATCCCCTTCCGCGGATTAATGATCTCTTCGATCAGCTAGCCGGAGCTGTGGTATTCTCTAAACTTGATTTGAGAAGTGGTTATCATCAAATCAAGATCCGCAAGGAAGATGTTCCCAAAACAGCTTTCACCACTCGCTATGGCCTGTATGAGTACACGGTCATGTCTTTCGGTCTCACCAATGCACCTGCCACCTTCTCGAGGCTTATGAACTCGGTTTTCATGGAGTATCTTGATAAGTTCGTTGTGGTCTATCTGGATGACATTCTAGTCTATTCTAAGTCAAAAGAAGAACATGAAGAACACCTTCGTTGTGTCCTAAGCAAGCTTCGTGAGAACCGCCTGTATGCAAAGTTCTCCAAGTGTGAGTTTTGGCTGCCTCAAGTCACCTACCTTGGTCACGTTATCTCTGCCAAGGGCATTGCCGTCAACCCAGAAACTATTAAGACAATTATGGATTGGCTTCCACCCATAAATGTCAAAGAAGTCAGAAGTTTCCTTGGTTTGGCCAGTTACTGTCGTAGATTCGTTCAAAACTTCTCAAAAATTGCGAAGCCTCTTACCGATCTCCTCAAGAAAGGCAAGAAATATCTTTGGACTCCTGCATGTCAAGCAAGCTTTGAAAAACTCAAAGAGAAGCTCACTTCCACACCAGTCTTAGTTCCTCCAGATACATCAAAGCCTTTCCAGATTTTCTGTGATGCTTCATTGCAAGGATTGGGTGCGGTCCTTATGCAAGAAAAGCAAGTTGTTGCTTACGCATCTCGTCAGTTGAAGACGCATGAGATCAACTATCCTACACATGACCTCGAACTCGCAGCAGTTGTCTTTGCTTTGAAAGTATGGAGGCATTACTTGCTGGGCAACCGTTGTGAGATCTTTTCTGATCACAAGAGTCTGAAGTATATCTTCACACAGCCTGATCTCAACCTTCGTCAGAGGAGGTGGATTGAAACAATCAATGACTTCGATTTGACCATCAACTACACCCCGGGCAAAGCTAATGTCATGGCAGATGCTCTCAGCCGAAAAGCTTATGTCAACAACCTCATGGTGGAAGAACAACAGCCTCTCTTGTGCGAGGAATTCCGCAAGCTCAACCTTGAAATTGTGGATCAAGGTTATCTTCTGAACCTTCTAGCAACACCTCTCTTGGAAGAAAAGGTCCGTTCCATTCAGCTTGGGGATCCTTACACTAAAAAGATCATCTGCAACATTCAGCTTCCGAAGTATGAGTCTTTTCACGTAGACGACCAAGGCACTCTTTTCTTTGAACACCGGATGTTTGTTCCGAATTTCCCGGGTTTAAGGGAGCAAGTTCTCAAGGAGGCGCATGATTCTGTTCTTTCTATCCACCCTGGCAGCACTAAGATGTACATGGACTTGAAAACACAATATTGGTGGCCTGGTTTGAAACGATATTGTGCCAAGTATGTCTCGGAGTGTGATGTCTGTCGTAGAGTTAAAGCTGTCCATCAGAAACCTTCCGGTCTTCTACAGCCATTGAAGCCTCCGGAATGGAAATGGGAGAAAGTAGAGATGGACTTCATTACTGGTTTTCCAAGGTCGCAAAAAGGCAACAATGCAATCTTTGTTGTCATTGACAGGCTTTCCAAAGTAGCTCACTTCTTTCCAGTCAAGGAAACAATTTCTGCAATTCAGTTGGCTGAGCTCTATATCAACAGAATTGTCTCTCTGTATGGAGTTCCTCTTGAGATCAGTTCAGACCGTGGAAGCATCTTCACTTCCAAATTCTGGGGAAGTTTCCAAAATGCTTTGGGAACAAAGTTAAACTTCAGCACAGCTTACCACCCTCAGTCGCAAGGACAAGTTGAAAGGATCAATCAGATTCTGGAAGATATGCTCCGTGCTTGCGTTATCTCTTTCGGCATGAAGTGGGAAGAATGTCTTCCTTATGCTGAATTCTCTTACAACAACAGTTTCCAGAAAAGTCTAAAGATGGCACCATTTGAGGCTCTCTATGGTCGCAAGTGCAGAACTCCGATGGGTTGGTCGGGCGCAGGTGAAAGAATATTGTTTGGCCCCGACATTGTAACTCAAGCGGAGGAGAAAGTTCACATCATTCTTGAAAATCTGAAGATTGCTCAAAGTCGCCAGAAGAGCAATTATGACAGAAAGCACACGGACATGGAGTATGTCCCTGGTGATCTCGTTTACCTTCGTGTCACTCCCATGAGAGGCACGCACCGTTTTGGTATCAAAGGAAAGCTGGCTCCTAGATACATCGGTCCTTTCAAAATTCGTGGAAGAAGAGGAGAAGTTGCTTATGCTCTTGAGCTCCCTGAACAACTCAAAGTCCATGATGTTTTTCACATCTCTCAACTCAAGAAGTGCTTCAAGGATCCCGGCAGGACCGTGGACCATGAACTCATCAATCTCCAAGAAGATCTATCTTATCAAGAACACCCCACAAAAATTCTTGAAGTCGCAGAAAGAAGGACTCGCAACAAGTCCGTCAAGTTCTGCAAGGTGCAGTGGTCGCACCATTCCATTGATGAAGCAACCTGGGAACGTGAAGATGAGCTCCGTGCCAAGTATCCTACCCTCTTTGAGTCTTCTTCTTCCTAGAATCTCGGGGCGAGATTCCTGTTTAGTGGGGGAGAGTTGTAGCACCCCAATTGTCTAACAATTGGAATGCTACTTGTCCTAGTAAGATAGTGGCTACTTCATATATATTATTGTTGCATCATAATTATATCATGCTCATGTCATCATGCCACCTTGCATTTGAGCATCATATAGAAACTCCTTTTTCTTTTGGTTCTTCTCTCACATGCATTATAAATTGTATTTGCCTCTTGATTTTTGTATTTGGTTGTTGATATATTGTCTAAATGCCCAAGTTGAGTTGGGGCATATCTTTTATTTCCATTCCACCACTTTTCCTTCTATCACTTTATAATTCCACCATCCTACTAGACCATGAGCTTGCTGTCCTTATTATGGGTTTTTCTCTAGCTCATGTGCATTAGGGTGAATCTAGTCCTTTAATTCTTGTGCTTGGTTTTATCTCCATTTTTGGAAATGCATAAGAATAACGCCATCATATTATTATTGTTGTCACAAAATAAATAATGGCATTATTATTTTTGCATGGGCCATGCAAGCTTCTCCACCACCTTTTACTTCCTTTGGTTTTCTTTGGTTTGAGTGGATCTTATCTTGGGAAAACCATCTACCTACCATTACACCATCCTCATATTCTCATCCATATCATCTTCTTTATTATTATTTCTCCATGCATGAACCATATGAGGCCTATTCCATAATTCATTTCTTTTTCTTTTTCTTGGAATCCTTTTCCACCTCCACCTCATGTTAATTCAAGCATTGCAATGTTCCACTTGAGTTGGTCTTCCCCACATTCTTTTCTTTTATTTTTCTTTATCTACATGTATGATCACATGAGAACCTCTCCATCTAATTCTTTTCTCCCTTTATCTTTCTTTCTTGTCTCTCTTCCACATGAGGTCATGCAAGCTCAAAGCCCTCATGGATCTTCTTGTGTTGGCCTCATACTCAAAATTAAAATCTAAAACCTAATAAGACCTAACCTAACTAGTTCTCTCTCTCTCTCTAAATTCCTCCTAAACCCTCTCTCTCTCTCTCTCTAGCTTGGTCTACATGCCAAGCCCCTCTCTCCCCTGAACCACCACCTCAGCCACCTCCTCCCTCTCTCCCTGGCCCACCCAGCTAACCCTAACCCTAGCTAAACCTAACCCGAGGCCATGTCTAACCCTAGCCCGACCTACTCCCTCCCTCTCTTCTCTCTCCGGCCAAGCCAGCCCCACAAGCCACCACGCCGCCTGGTCCACCTGCAGCCCCACCTGCCGCGCCGTCCAGCTCCAGGACCAGCCCCAGCCTGCTCGCCCACGTGCCCGGGAGAAAGGAGGAAAGGGCCGAAGCCCCTTTTTCCATCTACCCCGCTCCCACCTGCCTCCCCTCTCTCCCTCTCACTTTCCCTCCTCCTCCCGCCTCTCCGGCCTCGCCAGATCCGCCCCAGAGCGCCCTCCTCCTTCCCCTTCTCCCTCTCCATCTACCAGCAGCCGCCGCCGGTCGCCGCCAGGTACCACCGCGCCCCGTCGTTCCTATCCGCGAGCTTGACCTGGAGGTGGCCTGGGAGGCCGAGGACGTTCTCCTGCGACGCCCCGTGCACGCGGACGAGGAAGAGAAGCTCCCCAACGCGCCAGTACCTCGCCGTCCTCGCGAAACCCTAGCCGCCAGTACGCCAGCCTCGCCGACGATCCGCCGCGCTACTCCTCGATCCAGCACCACCAGGCGACCCGCGGTGAGCCCCTCCCTCTCCTGGACAACCTCCTCTTCTTCGTCGTGGTCTAGCGTCGCCGGTCGTTTTGTCGAGCGCCCGCCGTGCGTGCCGTCGTCGTAGTCTGCAAGCTTTTCCGTGCCGCGCACACCTTACCTAGCGCCCGAGCCACCTCCTAGCAGCTTCCCTAGCATCGCCGCACTGGCTAGCCTCCTCAGCGCGGACTCCCGCGTCCCAGGATCGAACCCCCGCCCCGCGCCGCGCGCCGGATTCGCGTCAGACGGAGGAAAACGATAAACAGTACCCAGGCGTGGTCGATTTGCAAAAAGCCCCTCCCCTTTTTGATTACTGCGACCCGCGCTCCTTTCAGCCCCACCTGTCAGCCGCGCTAGCGCTTTTGCAGAAAACCCCCTGGTTTATCCTGTTCGCAACCCGCGCTCCAGCCGCAGCCCCACCTGTCAGCCTCTGTCTCGCCCACCGCTGACACGCGGGCCTGCGCCAGTTGGCCCACCCCGCAGTCACTGTGGCTAGGCGAGCCCGCGGTGACAAAAGTTTTTCCCGCACGTGGTCCAGTCAGCACAAAGGCCCACCTGTCAGTGTCTGTGGTTAGAATCGCCTGGGTATAAAAAGTATTTCCCTGAGTTTTTTTTTTTTTTTTTTTTTTTTAAATTCAAATCTTTTTCAAATTAATTTAAATTCAAATTCTTTTCAGATTCAAATAATTTTTAAAATACAAATCCAAATAATACAAATAATATATGTTTTGGAATCAGAAAAATGAGAGGAATTCAAATATGCCCTCCAAAATATATTTTGAACACTTTAAATTTCGAGATGACTAAAATTACAATAAAATGCCCTTTTCCTTATTTAATTAATAACTTTTGTTTTATAACTCCAAATTTGACAAATAATATGTCTAAATCGATCAGCGCGACGAGCCCGTTCTATTTATGCAATCCTTGTTCTGAATTGAAGCATGCATCATGTTGTCATCTAAAATCTGAACCGTTTAAGACAATAAAACTTGGGCAAATAAATGATAAAATGCTTTACTTCTTGTATCCACACCTCACCTTTGCCATGCTACTTCAATGCCATGTAAATTGTGCATCATTCATCATGGCATGCTTGGTTGCTTGTTGCATTTCAATTTATATGCTTGCGCACTTTATTTATGTTGGCCCTTGTTTGTTTGGTTCTTCTTCGAATAGAAGCCCAGCAGGAGAATTATCAGGAATCACAGGAGTATTACCCAGATCCATCTCTCGCTTCAACTGAGCTGCCAGGCAAGCACTACCACATGCTTGCATACATACAGTACCTATTGCCTCTATCTTATTCTTGCATCATTGAGTCGCGGTTGCATAAAATTGAATCCCAAGTACTGCATAGCCTTTACTTTTAAACCACATTAAGCCTGTTCCGGTCCCATGAGCCATTACTACAGGAGTTGTTTGAGCCATGCGAGTCGTAGAAAAGCATGAGTAGGGTATGTGAGTGTCTGATGGATAACGAGGTACCTAAACAACATAAATTGAGTAGTAATGGGATAACTAATGAAAGAGGCACCGGTGAGCAATATCTGCTATTTGGTTTTTCATGCTCACTTGTGTCCCGTAGGACCCCGAGTACTTGATTCCTGTTCCTTGACTATTCGCACTATCCACATCCGGGAGGCCTATGGACCCCCCTGAGCCAGAGCTTGATTCAATCTTATTTCTTGGGGCCACAAGTAGTTTGGGGCTTTATTACTATTCTGTACTTAAGCCATGTTACTGCTTTATTTAAGATTGTGCGTGGAGCACCTGTACTGTTTTGGATTGTGGAATGTTTTCGCGGTATCGACAAGCCCAGTCACATTTTCGGGTTCCCAGTCGTTTACAGCCATTGACACAAACCTTGGGTCCGTCTCGGAGCCGGCCAACTTCGTTGCGGGTAGCTTAATGGGGTGGCCCCCTGAAATATTTCTGAATCCTGTGATTGCTTTGTCGTGAATGCCTCGTTGGGTTTTGATTTGGTTTTTCCGAGGTTGATCGAGTGTGTGTTGCTATTCGTGCACCCCTGCAGGGTAAATCTTTCTGAAAGCCGTGTCCGCGGTTATGGACGACTTGGAGCACAGTTCTCGATCATAGACAAGTATAACTAAAGTACCGCTTTTTAATTTGACTATGTACATGACTAGTAAATAGCGCAATACTCATGGAATGGATAATAAAACTGCCAACGGATGATGGGGGTTGTTCGTCCGCTTCCTCGTTGGTAAGCGAGGAGGAGGATGGATCTGTTAACTATACTGTTATAACTGTTGATCTTAATTCACGGACTTCCGTCTATCATTCGTTAGGCGGAAGGTTAGCGAGTCTCTATAGAATTGTTAGGTATTATCTTTTGCCTGCAATTGCGTCACCCCAGGTTTGTGTCCCCTTTAGTGGCATAAAGACTTGCTGAGTACCCCTAGGGTCTCACACGATAAATTGTTTGATTCAGATGAACAGGGTACCCGCAAGATGGATACTGGGTGGAAGAGTCAGATGATGTGGGCAACGATCATTCGGTGTAGAGATTCCGGGAACGGGGATCCGTGTGATCTGTGGGCGGGATGTGTTTATTTATGGGGCATCTTATGCCAATTTGCTTCTTATCCGTACTCGGATCTTGTTTTCCGCTTCCGCCTGATACTCTGATGTGTGATGTATGAGGAGCTATCCTAAATTATTATATCTATCTAGGACATTTGGATCTTGCCGTATGGCGTTGCAATATTTCTATTTCTTTTAGATGGAATGGCTCTGATGTACTGTTGTATGTGGCTTGCATACATACTCATTTGTGTATGTATTTGATCCCTTCGCCTGCCGATTACGCCGCTCGTTCTTGTTCCGTTGACTGAAAGTGGTTAGGACGGCCGAAAGGTCTACCGTGAGTGGCCCTGGGCCCCACCGTACTATTTTAACCACTTTCGTTCATCCAGGCATTAACTAAGAGCGTAATTCACCGAGGTAGTTACAGTTGTAGATCTAGATCTCCTCTCTCAAATCCCTCAAAAGATGCAAGAATCATAGGAGGGAGAAGGGGAGAGGGCAAGCTCTTCAAGGTCAACAATGGAGGAGAGGGAGAAAGCCAAAAACCAAGAAGAACAAGTTACCCCACGAAGGGGAAGGGGAGCTCCTTTTAAAGGGCTCCCAGATCTTCCCGTTACTCATAGTTTCGCGTATGACCGGTAGTACCGGTGGGTGGTCGGTAATACCGGTGGAACCTAGCCAATGGTCCAAAATGGCGACACGAATGAACAAAAATAATCCTGGCCGGTACTACCGCTTGTCCATCGGAACTTCCGGCGGGGTCGGTACTACCGCTCGAAATACCGATCTAAGTTTTGTCAAATATATGTGACCAAGATAGAGAGGTTACTAAACAGAAAACAGGGTTACCGGAATTTGGGCCAGAATTAACATTGGTACTACCAGTGGCAAAATGCCCTAGCGGTACTACCGGTGGCCCGCGGGAACTACCGGTCAGACAGAAACTCCAGAACCAAAACTGCCACAACTTTTGCATCCGAACTCCAAACAAGATGAAACCAATTTTTTTGGAAAGATAATGACGTGTAGAATCCAAAAAACAAAATATTTGTATCACCATGGGAGAAAATACCATGAATATATGTGTGAGATACCTCCCAAGGTGTGGAGCCAGAAAAACCCGCAAGATCAAAAACGCAATAAGATATGTAAGGGGAATCTGTTTTTGATGAACTAGAGCTTGTTATGAAGATAACCACAAGCTCTACATCCTCACAAGGACAAGAACCAAACAAAAACCAAGAAAGATGATGCTATGTATGCAAAGGTTTGAGCTCTCTCCGAAAGATACGAACGAGTCACTCACTCGAGAGCCCCTCTTGATAGTACGGTTATCTATCCTAAACCCGGTATCCCAACACTACAAGAGACCGGTAAAATATAAAACCTATCAAGATAATACCTTTGCATTGAGCATTCCACTTGAGCTCGATGTAGACTGTCTTGTCCTTCTCAAGATGGATCGCCTTTCTTGATGCACTTGCTTGATCTTGCTTGATGAATACTTGAGAAATTCTCCCCATACTCCATGAGGAAGCCTCTTCTTTGAACTTGTCTTCATCATTCCATGATTGTCGAGGTTGGAAAGCTTCAAGCATGAGATCTTCTAGAGATGACGCATCTGTAGCTTGCACTTCAATTCTTGATGATGTCTTGAAGATAGCCATGAGGAACTCCATCTTCTTCTTCTTCAAGACATACTTGATCTTCTTCTTCTACTTGATTCCAATAGGCACAAAGCCCTTGGACATTGCTTCTTATTTTCATCCTTGAAACCAACGCATGGTCCAAGCGACGCCAATGGACAAACCTACAAATGAAAGTCAATTTGCACATTAGTCCATAGGGATTGTCATTAATTACCAAAACCACACATGGGGCATGCATGCCCTTACAACTAGTACTAGATGGGCAAATATCGTGGTAAATTCTAAGCTCTAGTACTAGATGGGAAACCATAGAACCAATATCATGGTCAATTCTCATCCTTGATCGTACCTCCAATTTGCACATTCGGTCTTGATGGCCGATCATCTTTTAAATTAGATGAAGACTCTATGGGTTTGGCTTTTAGAGGCAGCTACTGGTGGTTACTATGGAGAATTAAATGTGTCTGTGATACATGACAGAGTTTTTTTCTTTCACCGTCTCTTCAAAGAAAGTGGGTCTTTTCATCAAAAAAATTATCTTCTTATGACTGCTTCCATTTCAAATGTTTTTTTCATATTTGGAGCAATGGTGTCCCAAATTGGATGAAGGAATTCCATATATGGAAAAAGGAAGTTAATGATCAGTGGACTACAGTTGGTAGTTTTTCAAGGAGAGGCCATCATAAGAAAAACATACATGGACTGCTAATGTAAAGAGTACATGGAAACCAAAACTTGAACACTGTCAGTACTCCTGTTATGGATAATACAGTGAAGGAGAATCTTTCTGTTCAAGTTGGAGGTTTTGTTTTAAGTAATAGTCATACAACTACAACCTCTTCAACAATTGTTATGGATCCTCCTACTTTGCTTTTGTCAGTCCCTCCTCAGACCTCTACAAATCCTACTTTGAATTGTTGTTGCCCCTAGGATATTGGTAATACTGTTGATAAAAA